>JARSSU010005286.1:0-76231 GCA_029619165.1 Eurosta solidaginis | reverse complement strand
TCGTATACAGGAGTTGCAATTACATCGCCCAGCTGTTTCAGCAAGCAATCCAAAGGTAAAAACACCATCCTTTGACGGTTCTCTTCCTTTCCAAGTCTTTAAGCTTCAGTTTGAGAAGACCGCAGCAGTGAACAACTGGAGTGATGAAGATAAAGTTGCTGCACTATTCGTAGTATTGAAAGGACCAGCTGCCAAAATCTTACAGACTATTCCAGAGTACGAACGGAACAGTTATGACGCATTGATGGCTGCTGTAGAACGGCGATACGGAAGCGAACACAGGAAGCAGATACACCAAATAGAGTTGCAAAACCGCTACCAAAATGTTAATGAGACTTTGCAGGAGTTTGCGTCAGATGTCGAAAGGCTTGCACAATTTTGGAAGCATTAAAAGGAACGCAGCAGAAAAAACGATGGTGCCGTCAAATGCTTTTAAATGTGGAAAGTCAGGGCACATTGCACGTTATTGCAGTACCAATCCTAACAGTTCCAGCCATGTGGGAGAGCCGTAAACGCAGAGCTGAAGGAGAGGAGCAAATCTCAAAATCCACTCAATCGTTAAACTAAAGCGAGTCAGCCGCAAGGGGCGACAGCTGGCTCCCTCAATTGAATGCCCCATAATCTCTATCTCACAAATTGGAAGAAGGTCAAGCAATCTTACTGTCGGAGGACATGTGGATGGAAAGGAACGTTTACTGACTGTAGATACGGGTGCATCCCATTCCATTATTCGAGCGGATTTAGTCAACAAGAAGATAAGACCATTGCATGGAGCAAGATTGCGTACAGCCACTGGAGAATACAGCACGGTTCTAGGAGAAGTATCATGTGAAGTCGCAATTGGGAACGTCAGGGTAGTACACAATTTTATAGTGGCAGAGATTGTTGATGAAATCATAATTAGAGTGGACTTCTTAATCGACCAGAGCATCAAGATCGACATGCAAAGCAAGACGATGCGATATAAGAACATGGATGTACCACTTAATTTCGGCTACGAGAGAGGCTACAGCAATAAACGAGTACTGGTGGAAGAGAGTCAGCAAATACCACCAAAATCCGAAGCAGTCATCTGGGCAAAGGTTGATGGAGATTGTTAGACAAACAAATTGTGGGTTGTCGAAGCAGCAAACAAATCAGCACCGAAAATACTTGTAGGAAAACCCCTGGCTATGACAAAACAAGATGGACGTATTCCGGTAAGAGTACTCAATGAGTTCAAGTCACCACTCAAACTGACCAAAGGAGCTATTTTGGGAAGATGCCAAGAGGCTGAAGTAATTATTAACTGTGAACAGCTCCAGGAACACGTTTCATCTAGAATACTGATCTTTCAAATGACATCACGACATGGACGGAGGGGCTAGAGGAAGGTTATCAGAGTAAGGCAAAGCAGCTGCTCCTAAAGTACGCAAACATATTTGACCAGGATGGTTCCAAACCAGACCGCACCAATGTTGTAAAACATCAAATTGACACTGGAGACGCGAGGCCGATACGTCAAGCTCCACGTAGTGTTCCACTGGCGAAGCGGGAAGTTGTGAGTCAAATTATACAAGAAATGAGCGACAGCGGCGTCATCGAACCATCAGCTAGTCCCTGGAGCTCACCGGTAGTACTTGTAAAGAAGAAGGATGGAAAAATGAGGTTTTTCGTGGACTACCGGAAGTTTAATGACGTTACGAAAAAGGATAGCTACCCATTGCCAAGAATTGACGACACTCTGGACTCGCTCTCTGGTATGAAATGGTTTTCCACACTGGACTTGAAAAGCGGTTACTGGCAAGTGGAGGTGATGGAGGAAGACAAAGAGAAAACAGCCTTCAGCGTCGGAGATGGTCTTTGGCAATTTACAGTAATGCCCTTTGGACTATGTAATGCACCAGCTAACTTTCGAGAGACTCATGGATCAGGTATTGAAAGGACTACATTGGAAAACATGCTTGGTGTACCTGGACGACATCATCGTATTGGGCAAGAACTTTTATGAACATCTTAAAAACTTAGATGAAATTTTCCAGAGAATAGCTGGCGCTGGTCTGAAATTAAGTCCCAAAAAGTGTGCGCTGTTTAAAAGGAAGTAATTTATTTGGGTCACAAGGTAACGACACAAGGTCATCCGCACTGCGAACGAAAAGATAGAGGCAGTAAAGGATTGGTCAAGACCACAGAATCTGCATGAATTGAGAAGTTTCCTTGGGCTGTGCACATATTACCGCCGATTTGTACCAAATTTTGCCAGCTTAGCCCATAGTCCTCCACGAGCTAACAAGAAAAAATAAAGCTTTTGAATGGAAGAAGGAGCAAGAAGTAGCTTTCCAAACATGAAAGAGCGTTGTGCACTGCCCCAATGTGGCATATCCGATTCCAGGAGCAACATTTATTCTAGATACAGATGCGAGCGGATATGCTATAGGAGGCGTTTTTATCACAACTGGTCGATGGACAGGAGAAGGTAGTTGCATATTACAGCCGTTCGATTGGAAAACCAGAGAGGAACTACTGCGTTACGCGGATAGAGCTGTTGGCATTGGTAGAGTGCATTAAACATTTTCACAAATATATCTACGGCCAGCGATTCCGTGTCAGGACAGATCACGCAGCGTTGAAATGGCTTCTGCAGTTCCGTAATCCGGAAGGACAATTGGCACGGTGGATCGAGGGACTACAAAGCTATGACTTTTACATTGAGCATCGGAAAGGTAGTACCCATGGAATTGCTGATGCAATGTCACGAAGACCATGTAGTTTGGAATGCAAGCACTGTTCACAGGCCGAGGCTAAAGAAGACATTATAGATGCCCGGCTAATGACTATAACGTGTACGGGTGATTGGGACAAGGAACTAATAAGAAAGTGTCAGCTAGAAGAAACAGATCTGTCACATGTTATGCAAGGGCTCGAACGAAACGAAAGACCAAACAGAGAAGAGATGTCAGCAGAGAGCCCTATTTCGAAGTCATATTGGGCACAGTGGAACAGTTTAGAATTGATATCCGGTTGCCTTCATCGAGTATGGGAGAGTGAGGATGGTCAATACAAGAAGAAACTGATAGTTGTTCCCAGAAAGAGGATTCCTGACGTGCTTGGCGAGCTGCATAATTGTCCAAGTGGAGGTCATCTTGGAATCACGAAGACGCTCGAGAAAATTAAGCAGAGATTCTATTGGGTTGGTTGCCGTCAGTCGGTCACTGAGTGGATTGCGAACTGCGAGGTTTGCAGCAGAGCGAAAGGGCCCAGAACCCGAAGTCATGGCCAGATGAAGCAATATAATTCAGGTGCACCATTTGAAAGGATCGCTATGGATGTCGCCGGTCCATTTCCTACTAGCAACGGCGGAAACAAATATGTACTGGTAGTTATGGATTATTTCAGCAAATGGCCAGAGGTATACCCAATCCCAAATCAAGAAGCGGAAACGGTAGCAGACGTGTTTATAAACAATTGGGTTGCAAGGTATGGTGTACCAATGGAGTTACATTCTGACCAAGGCAGGAATTTCGAATCAGCTGTGTTCCAGGAAATGTGTAAATCATTGGGCATTCGAAAAACACGGACAACTGCATTGCATCCTCAATCCGATGGTATGGTAGAACGATTCAATATAACATTGGAGGAGCACTTAAGGAAAGTAGTAGACAAGTACCATAAAGAGTGGGATACCCGCATACCATTATTCTTGATGGCTTACCGATCAGCAGTGCATGAGACAACGGGCCAAAACCCCTGCAAAAGTAATTTTTGGCAATGGCCTTAGACTGCCAGCTGATTTGAAGTTTGAGATAGATGCCAATGCGGAGGGAAATGTCAAGAAATTCACTAGTGATTTGGAAGAAGAGCTAAGAGAAATACATGATCTGATAAGGCAACGAACAAAGATTATGAGTGACAAGATGAAAGCCAGATACGATAAAGCAATTAATTCGGAAGGTTTTCAGGAAGGAGATTTGGTGCTGTTATACAACCCACAACGTAAAAAAGGTTTGTCTCCCGAAATTGCAGTGTAATTGGGAAGGCCCATACAAAATTGTAAAACGGATCAACGATGTAGTATACCACATACAAACCATCGGTAAACCACGAACCAAAATGAAAGTGGTCCATTTGGAAAGGCTGGCAACGTTTAGATCGGCAGATTTGTCTAATCGGGACGATCAGACTTAGGTGGAGGGCAGTGTTACGAATATTAGCAAAACTAAGTGGTGCTGCTAGCTCTAAGCCGATGCTAAACAGTGATATCATGCACATCCATAGATCAATCATTATGTATCTACATAAACGAAACAATATTTGCGTCTACACATATGTACCATGTACGTATACGAGCAGCGGAGAATCAATGCACAAACACATGCATATATCTGAGATACTTCTGAAAGTATGCAATGCGAGAAGCTATAACATCGTGCAATTGTAGTTACAGCTGAGAAGTTTGAGAGCTGATGGCATCTAGTAGATTCTGGAAATGGAAGCGGCTAGAAGATGCGAACGTTGAAATCAGAGAGTATAAAAGGCAGCAAATGTAGAGGCGGTGGAATTCAGTTTGATTTGAGCTATCAAGCAGTTTCGATTAAGACGCTATCTAGCGAGCCATAGCAGTATTATTTTGGAAGTCAGTTTCATTTAAGCTATCAGTTTTGGTTATTAAGCCAGCTAGTTGCAAAGTATAAGTGTTATTGTGAAGTACTTTAATAATGGCCATTTTTCCATTATTCAATACTGGAGTTATTTATTCAACAGTTTAGTGATACGAACTTAGCAAAAGGGCAAATAAGAGGATTTGCAAGTATGCCTGTTGTAAAAGGCGACTAAAATACCAAATTGATTTAAAGAGTTGCGTAGCGCAACCCTTTGAAGGTGTGGCATACCTGCCGCGGGTATATTCTAAGCCCCCTAACCCGCTTTATATTATAGCTGTTAGAGAGTTTAGCTTGATCACAAATTCTTCAGTTTGAGATGTCTCCTCTACCGAAAAAGCGTTTATGTTGTTACCTTTTAATATAGAATGTAATTCTTTACACTTGCCATTCAATAAATAAACGCATTAAGGAACATGTTAATTTGTACTAGATGTTCTTCGGGTGAAAGTTTCGGTGAAGGCGCCACATGGAGCTTTCCTACATTATTCCAAGTGCTAGCTAGATAATTAGACGCTGACCGGATATACAATTTTTCATGAGCAATAAACAAATTGTTGTGTATTGATGCAACATATTGCTAAAGAGTTACTCGGTATTTTCGCTTTTGCGGTAAAAAAAATCTATGGATGGGACCATTTTCCACTTCCTAATCTTTAAGTGCGAATAAAATATAACTTACAGCCAAAATGGTCTGCACGAAGTCCGTTTTCTGAAAAATACCACGGTGTGCAAGCAAACAGCTCTAATTTCGTAATACTTTGTTATTAATATACGACAAATTAAATCAGTTTTCACTTTGATTCCAACTCCAGCCATCATATTTCTGTATCGTTTATTGTAGTTACAGATATGTATATTTTAATTGCATTAATACTAAATAAATATTTTCAATTGTTATGCGCTTACCGTCGTTAGCAGGCAACGTGATTCACGTATCGCTCCACAATATCCCAAAAAGCTCATAAAGAACATTAAACCGCCGATACCAATTAAAACGTACGCCATTTGTTCGATGACACGCGGCTGTGTGAATTGCTGAAATTAGAAAATGAAAGTTTTGCTTTATATGAAATTTATTTATGTTAAATCTTCAATGCAATAAAAAAACTGCAATTAAAATTATGAAGAACAACCAAAGAAATAACTAAGTAAAGTGAAACTAAAAAGTAGACATTTGAACGTGAGCGTAAAGCATTCAAATACTTCCTTCTCGATTGTATGTATGTATGCATGTATGTAATTAGAATCCAGTAAGCTTGAAAGAAGGTTTCTAACTTCTTGGCCATTAGCTTGGTTAGTAACGGATTACGTTGCGCGGAAATTGTGAGAATAGCGGTCATTAAATAAGAAAAGTGTAACAATAATGAGCTGAAGTCTTCATTAACATTCAACTTTATTTTGCTTCTCCTTTTACTATTATTTTATTCTATGCAATTTCAAGATGAATTTCGCAGCCATTATGGGCTAATGGTAACGAGTTTTTACTTAATCGCAGAAAGAAATAAATAGCAGAAATAAAAGATTTTAATTTCTCGAAATGATGAATTTTCACTTAATTTGCGAAGCGAAAAACAAATAAATAAAAAAAAGTAAGGAAATCTAAGTTCGGGTGAAACCGAACATTACATACCCAGCTGTACACTTGAAATGCTGTTCTTGTTTGTTTTGTGTGCTTAATAGTGGTTAAAAGGCTGCGCAATAATACATATTGTAACGAATTTACTGCAATTGCCCTTATTTGCAATCTTCTGCTAACGTTCGTATCGCTAAACTGTTGAATAAATAACTCCAATATTGAATAATGGAAAAATGGCCTTTATTAAAGTACTTCACAATAACACTTATACTTTGCAACTAGCTTGCTTAATAACCAAACTGACTGATAACTTAAATGAAACTGATTTTTCGCCTCTACTATTGTCGCCTTTATACTCTCCGACCTCCCCTTTGCATATTTCTAGGCTTTTCTAATTCCAGAACTTACTAGTTAGTTGTAAATTTCTCAGCTACAACTACAGATGTATAATTTTTATAGCTTCTCTCATACCCCATGCGCTTGTATGTGTGAGCGACACTTCCACAATCACAATTGCATACCTTTAGGAGCATTTCAGAAAGGATATCTGCATGTGCTTGTGCGTTGCTTCTCCGCCGCGTGCACGCGTATGTGTAGACATAATGATTGAATTATTGATGTGAATTCACGTCACTGCTTAGCATCGGCCTAGAGATGGCAGTACCCCTTAGTGTTCCTAATATTCGTAACAATATACATATGGTTCTATTCTGAACTAAAATCATGATCTGTAAATCTTTTCTGAATTTTTTCTGATTTTTTTTCTGATTATACAGATGATTATATGACCGTTTTTAAAGTCATTTATATAAAAGTGGGCGTGACCCTTAACCAATTTTATCCATTTTCAAGTTTTGTTACGATATGTAAATTTTTCTTCGAGTTATGGCTCCCGAAGCATTGAAAATTGCTTAGACAAAAAAGGGGCGGTGCCACACCCATTTTCAAAAATTTTAGTGTTTTCCAATTTAATGTTATACTTCAATTTAGAAAGTAAAATTCTATTGATACAAACTTTTTTCGCTAAGTTATAGCTTATTATATTCGTCTAAGACCCTTTTAAGAATCTTTTATATAAAAGTGGGCGTGGTCTTTAACCGATCTCGTCCATTTTTTCTAGAAATATTTCTTGCTATAGGGCACATCTGTGTACCCAATTTTATTACGATCCGTTAATTTTTCTTCGAGTTATGGCTCCCGAAACATACAATTGCTTAGTCATAAAAGGGGCGGTACCACGCCCATTTTTTAAAATTTGAAGTTTTTCCTATTTATTGTTATAAATCCACTTGGGAAATGAAATACCATTAATATAAAGCCCTTATTTGCAAAGATATACCTTATTTTATTCCTGCACGACCCTTTTAAAAACCTTTTATATAAAAGTGGGCGTTGCTCTAACCGATTTCGTTAATTTTTCTTCAAAGCATTCCTTATAGTAAAGGCCACCTCTCTGCCGAATTTTGCTACGATAGGCTTAACGGTTTTTGATTTATGGTTAATAATATTTGTGCCACGCCCATTTAAAAAAAAATTTCCAAATTTTTATCAAGACTCTCAATATCAGTCCACACGTCAAATTTCAACATTCTAGGTGCATTATTTACTAAATAATCAGGTTTTTTTGTGTTTTCCAAAATTTTATATATATAACAAGTAAGGAAGGTTAAGTTCGGGTGTAACCGAACATTACATACTCAGTTGAGAGCTATGGTGACAACATAAGGGAAAATAACCATGTAGGAAAATGAACCGAGGGAAATCCTGGAATGTGTTTGTATGACATGTGTATCAAATGAAAGGCATTAAAGAATATTTTATGAGGGAGTGGGCCATAGTTCTATAGGTGGACGCCATTTAGGGATATAGCCATAAAGGTGGATCAGGGTTGACTCTAGAATGCGTTTGTACAATATGGGTATCAAATGAAAGGTGTTAATGAGTATTTTAAAAGGGAGTAATCCTTAGTTCCATAGGTGGACGCCGTTTCGAGATATCGCCACAAAGGTGGACCAGGGGTGACCCTAGAATTTGTTTGTACAATATGGGCATCAAACGAAAGGAGTTAATGAGTATTTTAAAAGGGAGTGGCCTTAGTTCTATAGGTGGACGCCGTTTCGAAATATCGCCATAAAGGTGGACCAGGGGTGACTCTAGAATGTGTTTGTACGATATGGGTATCAAATTAAAGGTGTTAATGAGGGTTTTAAAAGGGAGTGGTGGTTGTTGTATAGGTGGTCGCCGTTTCGAGATATCGCCATAAAGGTGGACCAGGGGTGACTCTAGAATTGTTTGTACAATATGGGTATCAAAAGAAAGGTGTTAATGAGTATTTTAAAAGGGAGTAATCATTAGTTCCATAGGTGGACGCCGTTTCGAGATATCGCCATAAAGGTGGACCAGGGGTGACCCTAGAATTTGTTTGTACAATATGGGTATCAAACGAAAGGTGTTAATGAGTATTTTAAAAGGGAGTGGCCTTAGTTCTATAGGTGGACGCCGTTTCGAGATATCGCCATAAAGGTGGACCAGGGGTGACTCTAGAATGTGTTTGTACAATATGGGTATCAAATGAAAGGTGTTAATGAGTATTTTAAAAGGGAGTAGTCGTAGTTCCATAGGTGGACGCCGTTTTCGAGATATCGCCATAAAGGTGGACCAGGGGTGACTCTAGAATTCGTTTGTACAATATGGGTATCAAAAGAAAGGTGTTAATGAGTATTTTAAAAGGGAGTAATCCTTAGTTCCATAGGTGGACGCCGTTTCGAGATATCGCCATAAAGGTGGACCAGGGGTGACCCTAGAATTTGTTTGTACAATATGGGTATCAAAAGAAAGGTGTTAATAAGTATTTTAAAAGGGAGTAATCCTTAGTTCCATAGGGTGGACGCCGTTTCGAGATATCGCCATAAAGGTGGGCCAGGGGTGACTCTAGAATTCGTTTGTGCAATATGGGTATCAAAGCGAAAGGAGTTAATGAGTATTTTAAAAGGGAGTGGGCCTTAGTTCCATAGGTGGACGCCTTTTCGAGGTATCGCAATAAAGGTGGACCAGGGGTGACTCTAGACTTTGTTTGTACGATATGGGTATCAAATGAAAGGTGTTAATGAGTATTTTTAAAAGGGAGTGGGCCTTCGTTCTATAAGTGTTCGCCTTTTCGAGTTATCGCCATAAAGGTAGACCAGGGGTGACTTTAGAATATGTTTGTACGATATGGGTATCAAATGAAAGGTGTTAATGAGTATTTTAAAAAGGCGTGGGGCTTAGTTCTATAGGTGGACGCCTTTTCGAGATATCGCCATAAAGGTGGACCAGGCGTGACTCTAGAATGAGTTTGTACGATTTGGGTATCAAATTAAAGGTATTAATGAGAGTTTTAAAAGGGAGTGGTGGTAGTTGTATATGTGAAGGCGTTTTCCAGATATCGACCAAAATGTGGACCAGGGTGACCCAGAACATCATCTGTTGGATACCGCTAATTTATTTATATATGTAATACCTGCCAAGATTTTAATGGTTTTTTATTTCGCCCTGCAGAACTTTTTCATTTTCTTCTACTTAATATGGTAGGTGTCACAACCATTTTATAAAGTTTTTTCTAAAGTTATATTTCGCGTCAATAAAACAATCCAATTACCTTACCATGTTTCATCCCTTTTTTCGTATTTGGTATAGAAGGATGGCATTTTTTTCATTTTTCGTAATTTTCGATATCGAAAAAGTGGCCGTGGTCATAGTCGGATTTCGTTCATTTTTCATACCAAGATAAAGTGAGTTCAAGTAAGCACGTGAACTAAGTTCATTAAAGATATGTCGATTTTTGCTCAAGTTATCATGTTAAGGGCCAGGGGGAAGGACAGACGGGCGACTGTGTATAAAAACTGGGCGTGGCTTCAACCGATTTCGCCCTTTTTCACAAAAACAGTTAACGTCATAGAGCTATGCCTCTACCAAATTTCACAAGGATTGGTTAATTTTTGTTCGACTTATGGCATTAAAAGTATCCTAGACAAATTAAATGAAAAAGGGCGGAGCCACGCCCATTTTGAAATTTTCTTTTATTTTTGTATTTTGTGGCACCATATCCTTACTGGAGTTGAATGTTGACATAATTTACTTATATACTGTAAAGATATTAAATTTTTTGTTAAAATTTGACTTTAAAAAAAATTTTTTTTAAAAGTGGGCGTGGTCCTTCTCCGATTTTGCTAATTTTTATTAAGCGTACATAAGTAATATGAGAAACGTTTCTGCCAAATTTCATCATGATATCTTCAACGACTGTCAAATTACAGCTTGCAAAAGTTTTAAATTACTTCTTTTAAAAGTGGGCGGTGCCACGCCCATTGTCCAAAATTTTACTAATTTTCTATTCTGCGTCATAAGTTCAACTCATCTACCAAGTTTCGTCGCTTTATCTGTCTTTTGTAATGAATTATGGCACTTTTTCGATTTTTCGAAATTTTCGATATCGAAAAATGGGCGTGGTTGTAGTCCGATATCGTTCATTTTAAATAGCGATCTGAGATGAACCTACGTACCAAATTTCATCAAGATACCTCAAAATTTACTCAAGTTATCATGTTAACAGACGGACGGACGGACGGACGGACGGACATGGCTCAATCAAATTTTTTTTCGATCCTGATTATTTTGATATATGGAAGTCTATATCTATCTCGATTCCTTTATATATGTACAACCAACCGTTATCCAATCAAACTTAATATACTCTGTGAGCTCTGCTCAACTGAGTATAAAAAGTGGGCGTGGTTATCGTCCGATTTCGCTCATTTTCAATACCAATCTATTTTGGGACATGGCTCAATCAAATTTTTTTTCGATACTGATGATTTTGATATATGGAAGTCTATATCTATATCGATTCCTTTATACCTGTACAACCAAACGTTATCCAATCAAAGTTATTATACCCTGTGTACAAGTACAGCTGGGTATAAAAAAGTAGGACATTAGCCAACGAAAATGAAATGAAATGAGTGAACAGCACCTACGCAGTGACTGGGTTCTTACTCGAACAGAAAACAGTTATTTACCGGTATTGTCATTTTATATTCTTACTTTAAGTACACTTTTACTATGACAAATCGGTCCAGTAGACTGATTCCAAATATGCTTTCTCAGCCGGAATGTCTTCTTCTATAATCATAACTCGACCTAGACAGCGAACCGTTTGGGCTTTTATTTGTCGCATTGATGTCTGCGTAAAGTTCATAATTAAATCTCTTTCAAAGCACGCCATTGTTATCATATCACGAAAAGGGCCATATATTTTCCGTGCACAATTTTCCCTGGAATACCCATTACCGTACTTAGTACTTTATTTGCCTCCTATCTATTCAGTCAAAAATAGCATATCCAGTTATTTCGTTTCTTTTCGAACCTTTGTACAACACCTGCACTGTCCTTGTGTTGGGCAGCAACTACCAAATATAACCTGCTACAGGCTACAGGCGCGCATGTGAAGGTCAACGACACTAATAACACCAACATTCGGCGCACTTATAAAACTTGGACTATTGCAATTTAAATTACTGCTGTAGTATTAAGCTAAGGGAATCGGAGGTAGTAAGCGACTCGCGTGAAACCTCGTTTGGTTTTGAATGGATCGGTTAGGTACTTCCCTATACTTATGGAGCTGATGAGGTATTTACTTTTTTACTGTAGCCGTGAGCTAATCCACGCTGATAAGAGGGGTGCTGTTTCCCAGGATGCTACCACCAGTCCTAACAGCGAATACACTCAGCAGATGACTTTGCACACTCTACTCGAAAGCTGGGAGGATGGAGCCACTGACGAGGAATCCACCGGTAAAAGGAGCCTTTTTTCGCAATAGAGTTGGTTTGTTTCCGACCAGCCGGCTCGCCTACTACGTTAACATCCCTCCCTAGCTTAAGGCAACGACTCCATTGCGATCGAACGTCGTACTGAAAGAACGTTAGAAAAAATTAATACTTGCAGCGATTTACTTTCGAGGATATTTAGGAAGAGCCTCTCCTACAATTTGCGCCGTGTTACTTTTTAATTTTTCCTGCAAATTAGCGGACGGAACCTTGTACATGTTTTTGTGCCGTCTTCGAACACCAATTGCAAGGCATATGAATTTTCACTGAGGAGCTTTTCATGACAGACATATTAAACAATTTTTAATATTTCTTTGCTCTGGATTTGAACCCAGGACTTTCGGTGTGGTAGGCGGAGCACTCAACCACCACAATACGGCAGCCGCCACTGAGAGGCTGAAACGGCTGATTCTAGGTAAGTCTTCAGTTTTCATACAAATATAATTTATCTGAAGTTTTTAGGGTCTATGCTCCTTCCAGTGGGACATAGCCCCTTCGGGTAGCCTCAGTCCAGCTTAGTTTTGTTGTGCATTCAGAGGAAACAAAGGTATGGTCAGCCGTAGATACATGAGAATTAATCTTGTCTGAACTTCAACGACTTCATCCTCCCCTCCGTCCTCTCGAAAATGAACGCACGTCATCTTCCGCCTTCAGTGTAAGGTCATTGGCAGCAAGTCGATTTCGACTTTGTTCCCCTCTGTCAGCAAAAAGCTGACTGCAAACTGCGGAGAAGTGGAAATTGATAAGCATCTTTTTTTGTAGTAATATGATGTTCATTGCTTGAAGTTCAAGAAAAACTGATTGACTGTTTGTTTGCTTAAACTCCGTCGTTGAGCACACACCACATGTAGGTGAACGCTGAGTAGTTTTATGTATCTCTTGAGGGCACCTCTGCTCTGCTCTAGGTTGATACTGAACATGTCTTACCTCGGGTACCATATTCATACCCCACACATATTCTATATCTATTCTAATCAGGTACTGCTCCTGGTACTGGGTGAGGAGTAATTTTTTTATTTAATGGATCCCTTCTCGTATTTAAAAAGTGGGAAATGCCGTTTAACTTTCCTACATTTGCTTCACTGATTGGCTGCTTAAACAATTGGCAGCTATCTTCCACAATCGTGAAATATTAACTATTTACTAAAAGTGCTCTACTACTTTTCCCTACACATTAATTTAGATATTCATCGCCCTAATTTTGAAATATAACAACACAAACAAACATTTATCAAAAATTATGGATTTCGCGCATACAAATCGCATGCAGAAAACAATTTAACATTTCGTAGAGCTGCTGGTGGGAGCAGAGACCTTTACTGGAAACTGTCACGTTTTTCTTTATTGTACGCTTTACGCTCAAACCATGTATTATTGTGTTTTCGAAATGCATATTCCCATTTGGAAGTATCAACTTTTGCACTGTGTACACCCAAACTATTTTATAAATTTGTGAGCGCCACATTAGAGCTGTCTAAAAGTTCAGAATTTCAAGCAAATCCTCCGAAAATCAGAAAAAGTTTTTTGGAAGACGCCAATAGCAAATGTTTAAAGGCGCTATGTGCCTTGAAAAACCTGTATAATGGGTTCGGAAAAAAAATTGTTGAGAGAGTCTCCGGATTATTAAAAAAAACACAAGACGCGATAAACAACATACCACCGAAGAGATTTAGGCCCAGCACCTCTTTCGATTTGCGTCGTGCTCCTTTTAATTTTTCGTATAATTTTGTTAGACGGGACCTACTTGTTTTACGCTGACTCCGAACGGCATCTGTAAGGCAGATGAGTTTCAATGAGAAGCAACAGTGATGTGGCTGCCAAGACGGGAATGACTCTTTCTTGGATGACAGCAAATTCTCGTCTTGTTCCCATTCCATTCGTCTTGTTCCAAGTCCCACTTTTTGCCTGTTTATCCAATCCAGAGAAGGAAGCGTTTGTTAAGGTCAACGACAGCAATGTACGCTGTTTTAATAGATTTTGGGTTCATGATGCTCGTATTATCTTCCCAAGCATTAAGTTACAGACATCATACCCAAGGGAGTCGCTCTATTTGAGAAGCCTCAGTTCATTTCTAATGGTTTGAAGAGATCCTTCCCAATGTTTTTGTTGTTGTTGTAGCGATAAGCACACACCCCGAAGGCCTTGGGGAGTGTTATCTATGTTGATGGTCCTTTGCCGGATGCAGATCCAGTACGTTCGGGTACCCAGCCCGACCATCTCGAGAACGATTTGGTATGACCACATGTCACCTTCGAGGCCATACCGCCCTCCCACCCCCTAGATCCATGAGGAGTTTGGTGGTCGCCAGAGCCTCGGTTGTTAATGAAACAGGATTAGCCACGGATAGGTGAGGTTGACAATTGGGCAGTTGGCGCGGTTTGTAAGATCGCCTTTTTTATTGAACGGGGAGAACACACTTGAATGCCAATCTGGAGCCATGCGTTCATCTTTTTGCATATGAGTTAATACACGCTCTTTACCAACAATTCGCCTGCGTGTTTGAACAGCTTGGCGGGTAGTCTGTCGTTACCTTGCGCATTGTAATTCTTTTGCGGGATATTGCCAATATTACATCGTTTTATTCGGGTGACGGATCGTGCTTTTTGTTATCAGCGATTTGGTAATCAGGTTCGTCTTCTCCGTGTTAAGCTAGCGATAAGCAGAAGTGCTCCCGCACAACTTAAGCACACTATGTACGCCAATTACAGGGTCATCATTGGTATTCCTGCAAAATCTCTGCCGGCCTTGAAACCTTATGTCATCCGACGCCTTTTTGGTTTGCTTTGTCATTTCTGCAGAAATCTACTTCGGTCTTGAAAACTTCCGCCATCCACCGCATTTTTTGTCGCCATTATCGTTCCCGCAGAATATGCCCTAGATTTCTTGGCAGAAGTTTCGGTCAGCATTCGTATCAGCCTTCATCTAAAACTTTTCGCAATCATTCCGTTCTGCCTCACGTTTTTTCCTCATAACTAGGCGTCTTTCTCTCTCTTCTGCGCGTCACAATAGTGCTCCAATATACCGAGCGGGCGTCTTTCCGAATTCAGCACGTCGAAAAATATAGGCACAATTGAGTATGCAAAGTACGGTGATATAGGTTTGGGGAGCAAACTTTTTTTCTTTCTATGGTCTAGTGCAGGCATAGAAATATGTGCCTGTCCAATTTCTAAACGGAAATTTAAAGAGAATACGCTGAGTTCATTGGCCTGTTATACATTGTTGTATTTTAAATTTAGAGTTACAATCGCTGCTAGTATTAAAATCAATTACTGTTGTATATTTTCTGTTACTGAGTCCAGTAATAAGTAACAGTAAATATATTCATAAACCAAACAAGCTATCGTAGAGTAATTTCACCAAATGATTTTCCTTTTCGAACATAATTTCAAATAAATATGCAAACCATCAATTTTTCAAGAAACTTTCGTGTATAAATTGAAGCCAAAGGCTAATCACCAAAGGGTGCGTACGATAGTTGATAGCTAAAAGGATGGGCAGTCTCAAAGTTTGCGATTTCATTCTAATGAAGTCTATTTTAATATGTATGTATGTAAATACAACATTATATCTCTCAAGGCCAAACCCAAGTCATTTTATAGAACAAAATTTGATGACCGAATTTTTACAGTTTTACATACATACATATGTATGGATTTTTAGTTTTCATTTTTCTTGAATCTATTTTGAGTAGAAGAAAGGCAACGTTTTATGTTCTGCAATGAAGGGCATCAGGTCAATCGTTGTAATGTCTACTGTGTCCTTCGACAAATCGTTTCCAGATTTTATGTATCTACGTAATATTAAGAAAATTATACACGACAAGGGGTTAACGATATACACCGAGAAAAAAGAACCGAAGAATAGAAAAGTTTAATTTATTTATAGTGAGTTTGTAGCGATTCACACTAGTTCCGTACTGGCACAGAACTATTGCATTAAGAGATGGTACTATTTCTTACTCTGTCAGTTTCAACTGATACTTTTAACACTGTGATGTTTTTTTCTGAGGGTAAGGGGGAAAGATGGCGCTCCGGCCAAGAAGGTGTTTCTATCGGAACCCGCCTATGGAAGCAGAGGTAAAGAGCGGCCCCTACTCCGTTGGAAGGACGAGGTGGAAAACGATTTAAGCTACCTTCGTGGGACCAATTGGCGCCTGTTGGCAGAGGCAAAGAGCGACTGTTAAGTAAGTAAGTAAGGCTTAGAATATACACGCGTTAGGTATACCTGTCGTTAAATTTGACTAAAATCCGAACGCTGTCCAATGAAAAAATGCTACAAGCGTCACATGAGGAAGCACGAAGAACGGGACAAGGCTGAAGGACCCTGCGACGTCTACTACATCAGCCATATGAACAGAACCGCAACTATGAGCCAAGATTTTTTTTTGTTGTGAAAGAGACTTCGCCGCCAAGTAGATATTATCGTGCACGGCTGTTCACAAGGCTCGAGACTCCTGTGAAAAACTAGATAAGACACACGATGGATGTTTCGCCATAATATCAAGATCATGCTTGTCGTATTTAAAAATAAGACGGAATATTTTGCCTCCACGAAGTAACATCTCCCAACGGTTAGAGGGTGATTGATTTCGCTGCGACCGAAAATATGGTCATCGGAAGCAACAGGTTCCAGCTTTAAAGGATACACCAATCTAATTACTAATTACATAGCTGTCTCCTGATCGAACAACACGAAACTAAACTGATCACTTCGATACACAAATCGCTGGTGAAGGAATATACGTTCCGCCACCGGTTATGGCGGATGATGACGAGCTACCCGCCCAGCTGTTCATGCATAAGCTCTTAACCAAAATATACGATCGCATATCAGCTTAGAAATCGAAATAATAACTTTCGCCAACAATTATGGACAGTTTCGAGAGAAGATGAGATGACTCTTGGAATGTAAGAGAGAAAAGTTCTCCGCAAGATTTACTGCACTATCCGTGCAGCATAAATGAAGAAAGTGCAGCGAATAAAAGTTCAAAGTTTTGACTAGGTCATGTTATGCGAATGGACAAACACGCTCCGGCCAGAAAGTATTTCTATTGCCAGCCGTATTCGGAACCAACGAAAGGAAAATACCTTCACTTGGGGGAGGCAGATTGAGGAAGATTGGGCCTTCCTTTGTGCTCCCAATTGACCATCAGTTATCGTGAATTGTTACGTAACGGCCAAAATCGCTTAGTCGGCTAAAGGTCTGATGGTAACGATAAAAGATCTCAGGGGCATCATGGTTATATTTGAACAAATTTTTAAATCAAACATGCCTATAACTTTATATATAACTTTATTGGTATCGAACAATAAGCAGAGTTGCCACGTAGGGTTACCACTCAATCCTAATTTGTTCCTATCTGGGAAACACTTCAATATATTTTGATGAAATTTGGTGCATAGAGAATTTATCATATTCTAAGGCTTTCAGCTGCTTTAGGTGATTTCAAAAGGTTGCCAACTATTTCAAAAAAAAATTTTATCTTATATATAAATAGACAAGATGAAAAAATGTGGAACCGTTTTCTGCTAAACTATAATTCTAAGGTACACAAATTATATATGTGTTGATAGGAAATTTTGAGCTGCACTGTTATCCATAAATAAAAAAAACTTTAAAAATCAATTTAATATAAAAAATTTAACATAAAAGTCACATCACTACACATGCACTTATTCATACTATAGACACGCTGTGTGTGTGTACTTGCTTTTTGTGTAGTATGCTGAATCGTGAACATGGTCGAAGAGTTGCTTTGTACACAATAAAAATGAAACAAAAATACATAGCTGATCATGCATCGAGTCTATTTCTTTTCTTTCCTTTGCTTTCCTTTCTTTTCCATTCTATTTTTTTATTTTCCTTTCCTTTGTTTTCTTTTCTATGCTTTCCTTACCCTTCCTTTCCTTTTCTTTCCTTTCCTTTCCTTCCTTTCTTTTCTTTCCTTTCCTATCCATTCCTTTTATTTCATTTTCTTTCCATACCTTTCCTTTCCTTTTCTTTATTTCCTTTCCTTTCATTTCTCTCCCGTTCATAGTCCCTTCCTTTCCTTTCCTTTCCTTTCCTTTCCTTTCCATTCCTCTACTTTTCTTTTTCCTTTCTTTTCCTTTCCTTTCCTTCCTTTCTCCATTTCTTTCTTTTCCATTCCTCTACTTTTCTTTTTCCTTTCTTTCCTTTCCTTTCCTTTACTTTCCTTTCCATTCCTTTCTTTTCCTTTCCTTTCCTTTCCTTTCTTTCCTTTCCTTTCCTTTCCTTTCCTTTCCTTTCCTTTCCTTTCCTTTCCTTCCTTTCCTTTCCTTTCCTTTCCTTTCCTTTTCTTTCCTTTCCTTTCATGTCCTTTGCTTTGCTTTCCCTTCCCTTTCTTTATTTTCCTTTCCTTCCTTTTAATTTTCTTTTTATTTCCTTTCCTTTACTTTCATTTCTCTTCCATTCATATTCCTTCCTTTCCTTTCCTTTACTTTCCTTTCCTTGCCTTTGCTTTCCATTCCTCTACTTTTCTTTTCTTTCATTTCTTTTATTTTCATTTCCCTTCCATTGATTTTCCTTCCTTTCATTCCTTTCATTCCTTTCCTTTCCTTTCCTTTCCGTTTCTTTCCTTTCCTTTCCTTTTCTTTCCTTTACTTTCCTGCCCTTTGCTTTGCTTTCCCTTCCCTTTCTTTACTTTCCTTTCCTTTCTTTTAATTTTCTTTTTATATCCTTTCTTTTACTTTCATTTCTCTCCTATTCATAGTCCTCCTTTCCTTTCCTTTCTTTTCCTTTCCTTTCCTTTCCTTTCCTTTCCTTTCCTTTCCATTCCTCTACTTTTCTTTTCCTTTCTTTTCCTTTCTTTCCTTTCCTTTCCTTCCTTTGCTTTCCTTTCCATTTCTTTCCCTTCCATTCCTTTCTTTTCCTTTGCTTTCCTTTCATTTCCTTTCCATTTCTTCCCTTTCCTTTCCTTTTCTTTCCTTTCCTTTCCTTTTCTTTCCTTTCCTTTCCTGTCCTTTGCTTTGCTTTCCCTTCCATTTCCTTTATTTCCTTTCCTTTCTTTTAATTTTCTTTTTATTTCCTTTCTTTTACTTTCATTTCTCTCCATTCATATTCCTTCCTTTCCTTCTTTTCCTTTCCTTTCCTTTCCTTGCCTTTGCTTTCCATATCTCTACTTTTCTTTTCTTTCATTTCTTTTATTTTCATTTCCCTTCCATTGATTTCCTTTCCTTTCCTTTCCTTTCCTTTCCTTTCCTTTCTTTCCCTTCCTTTCCTTTCTTTCCTTTCCTTTCCTTTCCTTTCCTTACTTTCCTTTCCATTCCTTTCTTTTCCTTTGCTTTCCTTTCCTTTCCTTTCCATTTCTTCCCTTTCCTTCCTTTCTTTCCTTTCCTTTCCTTTTCTTTCCTTTCCTTTCCTGTCCTTTGCTTTGCTTTCCCTTCCATTTCCCTTTATTTTCCTTTCCTTTCTTTTAATTTTCTTTTATTTCCTTTCTTTTACTTTCATTTCTCTTCCATTCATATTCCTTCCTTTCCTTTCTTTTCCTTTCCTTTCCTTTCTTTACTTTCCTTTCCTTGCTTTGCTTTCCATATCTCTACTTTTCTTTTCTTTCATTTCTTTTATTTTCATTTCCCTTCCATTGATTTTCCTTTCCTTTCTTTCCTTTCCTTTCTTTTCCTTTCCTTTCCTTTTCTTTCCCTACCTTTCCTTTTCCTAACTTTTGTTTACGAGAAGCAGATTAATTAAATCATAACCTTCCTGCCAGAGCAATATAAAATTTCCCAATTTTGAGCTTACTTATTCATTATATTACCCATCGAATGTTCCTATTATTATATTAAAATGAGAAATTACTTTTACTTCAGTATTGAAATTGTTAAATTTAGCAATATATTAATATTAATAAAAATTTTAAAGTTTTTAAATAACTCTTTTTCTTACTAAGCTAAATATCGTTAAGTATGAACAATAAAAATTGTATATATTATTTTAACTGCTTATGTGGTTGAATTTCAACCACTGGGCGAACTCTAGTAATTATAAAAAGCAGAGTTGTCATCTAGAGTTAAAATTTAAAAAAATGTAACTAGATGTGCTAATATAGCATTTTACTTCTGACTTCTTGAGCAAAAAATATTAGCTACAGATATTTTTGGTGCGATGGCCACAAAACAAATTTACAAAATTTCACTTGGCACCTCTAAGTGGACGTAAAATTACTTTGAATCTACCTCAGACTAAAGTGAGTTTTTTGTCTTTATAAACTGCGTGAAAAATATAACCACAAAACCAGATAGTCTGACTACTAGTTCAAGTGAATTCCCAGCCTCTTACTTTCTAAACATTTATGTTTACCGCCAAGAAGAGAAGTTGATTTTCCCGTGTAGGTAAAAAACCAATCTCGATTATTTGAAAATAACATGGCATTCGTAAAATGTTTCTTACTTAATTATTAACATTTTATTTAGTTTTCTGAATATGACGGCAGACATTTATTTATTAAATAATAAATATCGAATTGGCAACAGAAATGAATGTACGTTTGTGGCGACTTGTGTATGCTACCTTAGCACGATATGCTTTGGAAATATGTTGTACAATGTACATCTACGAAAATATTTACTATTCATACTAAGACACGGCTATACAATCGATAGCAAAGACGTGTTGACGATAATTGCAAGCCATCAAATCTTGATATGCGGACAGTGGACACGCAACGAAAAACGTCGCACACAAACAACAAAATGAATAATCAACCTGCGCCAGTCAGTCCGGCAGTTAAATAAAAATATTTAAGTTAATTTGGTATTTCAGTAAGCAGAGAAATTACAAGGGATTCCACGGGCTATTTACAGGTAAATAGAAATTTACACGCGATTCAGGGGGTTGCAGTATTCATATTTTTATCTATTTGTATGTAGATTAGGGTGTATCATGTTTGAGTGATACTTTTTAATAAATACAAAAAGGTGTGATTACGAAGACCTCGGGATTTGTATACATATACATAGGTGTACGACGAACGGCTAACTAATGTTAAAGGTAAAGCACGACCGAGGTAATTACCAGAAACAAATACATAGTTTCGAGCTTTATGAGAAGCGCTTCGTCGGCTTCATATCAGTAACAACATATACCGATAATTTTTTTGTTTTATTATGGACTTATTTCCGGTAGCGAATTATTGCGAGCTAGCAGTGTGCTGTCAACTTGTTATCGCAGAGTCATCAGCTTCTTATCGGCTTGTTATCGACGGGTGCGTCATCGAATTTACATATTGGAGTTTTATCGGTATCTGTCACAACAAGCCGTTGAGTCCAAAATAAAAATCAATAACATGCTGATAACAAATTGGTACAATTTGATAAGAAATTTGTAGCAAAGCCATAACTTTTTAATAAAAATATATAACATGCCGATAAAAATTGGTAACACTCCAATAACAAACCGATAACTTTTCAATAAAATGTCGAAAACTTTTCGATAACACATCGATATCTTTTTGATAAAAAAACCAAAAACTAGTCGACAAATAATCAGTAGCTGATTGATAATGTTTCCTGTCGATATCGAAGTTTATGATAATAAATCGATAACTCGTCGAGGTGTCTTACCTATGAAATCGAGGAATCGAGAAACAAACGAATATTTCGACAATAATTCGTTGATAACAAACCGATTACAAAAAGAAACACTTCCATAACAAATTGATGGCACATCAGCTTTTTTCGGTTTCGACATTGGTTTTTTGTGAATTTGACTTATAATCTTTCCTTTTCGTCTCCCTCCTTTCATTTTTCTTTGCTTTCTTTTCCTAAGTTTTTTTAAACGAGTTCAGAGTTCTTAAGGGTTCAAAGTTATTCCCAAATTCGGGTAGACTTGCTAATAAAATAGGATCCTTTTTATTATGGTATCAAAATGTTTCAAGTCCTCTTGCTTTACACTGTTACAAAAACTGACTTTCCAAACATGGCCCTAGTAACTGCTGTCGGTAAACATAGAAAGCGCATACCACATTGCATTGGAGGCTAGTCACGAATAAATGGCTTTGAAGTGAACGCAACTCAGATGAAAATGATGATATTTAGCGAGTGCTGCAACAAATCTACGCTAGGATGGGCTCCCACTCTTTAACTGAATAAACTTCAAACTGTCGGTGCAGGCGAAATATCTCTGCTTTGTTTTGGAATCAAGCTGAACATTCAGCTAAATATCTCGAAAAAGTATTAATTGCTTCCTAGGCAGTTATGAGCAAAGGGTAGGATCTGAAGCTCCACAGATTTCACTTTCTGTATACCGCGCGGTTATAAAACCCAGCCTATTCTTTGGCAGCCGCCTCGGTAGTGATTTTGCAAGCACTCCAAAAGGCTTCTCAGTGAAAACTCATCTGACTTCAGACGCCGTTCGGAGTCGCGGTAAAACATGTAGGTCCCGTCCCGCCAAAAATTTAAACGGTTTTAAAATCTCTACGGAAGTTGGATATATTATTATTTTTTTTATTCGTTCTTCTTCTTTCTTCTATTCTTCGGTGCGGTGGTCAGCACTTAATAAAAGCTGAATGACTTCAGGAAAGTCGTAACAAAGTTTGGACAAATCGAATATTGAGAAGCACACATAAAAACAAAGTGCCAGGTTGTTAATACATTATATCCATCATACACATGGTGCGAATATCATGAGGAATGTAGAGGCAAACCTGGCTCCGTAACAGAACACAGCAACCTCAGCCTACTTATTCGAGTATACACGGAGTAAAGGCTGATAGAAGTGTGTAGTGATCAAATATGAGGGCAGGTATTTACTCCATCGGGTTAAGGGGCGTAGAAAATTTCCGCGATAGACACGCTTGTTGTAAGAGACGACTGAAATTCACAGACCCGGAGGTTCGAGGAGTAAAAAATGTGTTTCTCAGGCAGCCGGCTAGCACCGGAGTGTATCGGATTCATATCTGGAAACCGACTGCCCACATCCGTAATATTTCCTAATCTTAGGATAGTGTTTTTGCAGCTGCAACAAGAACGAAAATAGAAGCCGATGTAGGTCGAAGAAACTAATGTCACTTAATTAATGTCCGAAATTATTTAATGAATGTTAAAACTGAAGCAATTCAGCCTATCTAAATTTGACGTCGGATAGCGCATTACTAAGAAATTACGCTTAGTCTTCAATGCTGATCAAATATTATTGCTTTTCGTATATTTAAAAAGTGGTTTCTCTTCCTCGTATTACTATCCTTCCCATCCCCTACTAATTTTTTTTTCTAACTCACCTTTTTATTCATATTCGTTATTTCTTTTATCTACACTCCTTTTTCATTCTACTTCTCCCTCGCACATCCAACCCGATTCCCGATTGCACTCTAACTCCCATTTGCACTCCCATTCCCAATCCCACTCTCACTCTTACTCCCACTACCTGCCTACCTATTCCACCTCAATTTCCTCATATATAGCGTGGCACCACCCACTTTCCCTAAATTCTATACAGAGTGCATATGCTTCTATATGAATAGTTTGAGTCAATTAGATCCGGATTTTTAACCAAATGAAATTTGTATTGCCTCGTGTCGCGATTCCTCCTACTTTCCTAAAATTTCATAGAGCCAGTAAAATAGCGAGTGGCCCCGAAAGCCTACTGTGAAAATTTCCTCACGGTCGGTTGATTACATTGGACGCCCATAAAGAACACAAAAACACCTCCATTTTTGTTCATAAGTTTCGTAGGCTTGATGCACTGCGACCTTAAGATAATTACCGTTCAGCTTATTGTTGTATGTAGAGAATGAGGGTACCTCCTTAGGCATTTAACTCTATATAACGAAGAGATATATTTAAATTAGATCTTTTAGGCTCTATCTTGCTTGAATTAATGAGTTTTGCTGCTTGGATCTATCCTAGGCTGGATTTTGTTACCTCAACTATTCTGTTTCCCAGTTCCTCGTTGCTGTTGTTGTTGTTGTAGTTGTATTAACGATAAAGGCACCCCCGAAGGTTTTGGGGGAGTGTTATCGATGTTCCGGTAACAAGCACCATTAAGGTACTAGCACGACCATCTTGGGAACGATCACACCCTGGTGCCATGAGGAGCTTGCGGTCGCCAGAGCTTCGCCTGCTAAATATGTGTATGATATATCCATATTTGTAACAGGATTCCCCTCGCGTATGTGAGGTTGACAATTGGATTTCAGTTACTCGTAGTTTCCTTTATCAGTTTTACAACAAAAAGATGGTATACCCTAATGTACATGTTTTAATGAATGGGTATCCGTCCGCCAACCCAAGTCAATGTGACTGACCATTGCACAATACGATATATAATTGAAAACAGTTTGTTGTTGTAGATGCATTTAATATAATAACAAAAGTACGCATAAAACAAAATGTAAGGCGCGATAACCTGCGAAGAGGTTTTAGGCCGAGCTTCTCTTCCAATTTGCGTCATGATCTTTTTTTAATTTTTCCTACCGATTGGCGGGACAGGACCTACGCGTTTTATATCGACCCCAAACGGCGTCTTCAAGGCTGATGAGTTTTCACTGAGAAGCTTTTCATGGCAGAAATAGGCAAAAATACACTCGGAAAAACTTTCTTCTAATTGAAAAACTTGTTTTTAAAAGTTTGCTGTTGCTTTTTCCCGGGGCGTAAACCCAGAATCTTCGGTGTGGTAGGCGAAGAACGCTACCACCACACCACGGCGGCCGCGCGGTGAGGGGTTTCTGAATCCGGCATAGATACTTATCTTTCCATAATTATGTGTAAAATAATTACCTCAAAACAATATAATCGATACTTACATTAATGTGTTCGCTTTCCACCATCTTGAGCAATGCAATCAATGAGGCTTTGTCAACCGCCAACCAAGTGCCAGTGCCCAATACAATTGTGCCAATGACCTGTAGTTTGGAAAAAAAATTTACGAGTAAAAGTATAAATGTGAACAAATAAATTCCTATAAATATAAACAATTATTAAGAAAGTGCAAATTTTAAAATCAAACTGAAGGAGTGCATCACCGTTGTAGTGAAAGTGAAATTATAAATATGCACAGAGATTGTTATATAATATTTGTTCGTTTGTATGTACTTTGTTTAAATGTTTGCGACTTCGGTTTCCATTGGCATTAAGAAGTGGAATATCAGTGCCATTCATTCATCCATTTCGATATGATTTGTGTGAATGAATACAGCTAAGAATATAAAATATTTATGTAAAGCTTTGTTCGATGGTGCCTTCGAGTGCAAATGCGTAATTTGTGGTCACAATGGTATTCAAGCAAAAAGGCGGTGAGTACCATGTACTCATGAAGTTCGATGCATAAGTACATATATAGGTGTACCTCTAGCCAAGGGTCTGAAGTTAACCACAACAGAGGTATCGTTACCAGAAAAGTGTAATTTGGAGCTTTTTGGAAAGGACTTCGTCGTTTTTTTATAGATAAAATCGATAGCGTTACTTTATTGTCGAGTCAACGGTTTTTTATAGCCGAGTCATTGGCTTCTTATAAGTTTCTTATCGACTTGGTGGTCACGGGTAACAACAGATGCGTCATTGACTTTATGTGGAAGTTTTATCGGTATCTGTTATCATAAGAAACCGACGAGTCAAATAGATAACACGTCAAATTGTTAACACGCCTATAAAAATTGAGAACTTTTTGGTAATAAATCGATAGATTTTTGTTGAAAAAATTTCGATAACATATCGATGAACAGACAATGAAAAATTTATAAATTTTCGTCAAAATATCGATAACTTTTAGAAAATAAACCAAAAAAATCTTCGAAGATGATATTTTCGAAAACAAAGCCTATAATCTCAATATTGAAGGGATAACTCTTTGATAACAAATCGGTCACTTTTTTAATAAATATCGATAATTTTCAAAGTAAACAACAAATATTCGATTATATATCAATAACTTTAGATAAGATGTTTTTAAGACTTCCATAGCAGATTAATAACTCGTTTGTACTCGTTGAAAACATCGATACAAACCGTTAAATCATTGATACGAAATGGTTAATATGCGCATGTCCCAGCCAATAACAAACAGATAACTCATCGATAACAACCCTTTACGTTTCGAAAAAAAAATTGATAGCATGGCGTCCGGCTTCGATTTTGGCTTCTAGTTTTTTGTTCCCTCGATAGCTAGTTTGGGGCTACAAGATTAGTTCAGGCGGTTCTAGGAGTATTCGAGAGAAACAAACCACGGAAGATCTTTGACGTTTTCACATTTGAGACCGCGAGTAAACTGTACATGGTCCAGCGAATTAAAACAGGTTGGGCCATGCTATGCGAATGAAATTAGATACTTTAGCCCAGAAGGTATTCTCAGCGACATTTGCTCATGGAAAAATTAGACGTCCAAGCCAAGTATTTTTTTTGTCCCAGGGAAGTAACTTTTCAGCCCTAGCGTTCGCCGTCTGCAATGTTAACAAAATACTGCAGCTGAATTTGCCGGAAAGATTCCGGAAATCAATCGCTTTAAAATAAATAAATGTAAGGCGCGATAACATCCGAAGAGATCTAAGGCCGAGCTTCTCTTCCAATTTGCGTCGTGTCTCCTCTTGATTTTCCCTACAAATTGGCCGGACGGGACCTACAGTTTTATGCCAACTCCGAACGCCATCTGCAAGGCAGATGAGTTTTCACTGAGAGCTTTTCATGGCAGAAATACACCCGGAGCGCTTGCCTAACACTGCTGAGGGGGGGACCCCGCTTAGAAAAATTTTCTTCTAATTGAAAAACCTTATTTCTAAAATTTTGATGTTGCTTTGCTCGGGGTGCGAACCCAGGGCATACGGTGTGGTAGGCGGAGCACGCTATCATCACACCACCGTGGCCGCCGCTTTATTAAGTAGAATTTTAGAAATGGATCTAACATTATCCGGCTTGAGCTCGGCTTTCAAAACTTGCGTCGGTTATCTTGCTCATCAGTCATCTGTTTCCCGATGATATCAACTTACTTAGGGCGGAAGACAAAACTCTGGCCAAATAATTGAACAATACCATATTCAGCACGGGAACAGTAATGCTCATTTCCTTTGGTGAGATACTGTTATAGACTACAATGGCGACCTGAAATAACTCTCGTATTATCGTCATTCCTTCACAACGGCATTTCAAACGCTGTTAGCCTATAAATACCCTGCCCAGACGACAATCTTAGCAAAATAACACCGTCAAATACTCCTAAACAATCTAAGGGCCACAATAATTGAAACTCAAAATGAAACGAAAACAGCAAATGAAATATTTCATAGATTTCTTTCTTTCAGGTAAAATCTTACTTCACTGTTGTTGATAAAATATTAATGCCGAATATAGATCTCACATGCTCTCGAACTACATAGCATATTGAGGTTATAGCCCGATATTTTAGAAACTATTGGATATGACCACGTCGACCCTTCTGGATCATGGATTTGATAAAGATAAGATTTACATAGTTCGTGAAACTTGGAAAAATGCTCGCCGATCATCACTCCGAAGAGAATAAAGATGTATGCGTATAAATCCTTCAGATAGCAGAGGTTTGGTTTCATACTTACAAAAAAGAGGAAGTTGAATAGGCATAGCAGGTATTTGGCCAGCCAAACACCACAATTGGAACCCATGTTAGCTCTTTATATTTTGTTGAACGTCTAAATTGTTGTATCTGAAAGTAAATATAAAAGTAGAAAATTTAATTTAGTTGTAGGTCTTAATACAATTTTAGGTTAAGGCAGAGCAGTTTTCCTAAGACTTTTTATAACTTCAAATTAAAAAAATGTATTCGAAATTTTATGTTGCTTGTGCTTGGTTTTCATTAGGTCAAAATCAAACTTTAATATCAAATTTTCCATGCGGTTGGGCAATTGTCGTTTTCCTTTATAGCCAAAACCGACGTCAAACTTATTTGACGTTTTTTGACAAGCCATTTTCATTATGTGGCCAAGTCTGTGGTCAAATTTTACGTAGTGGAAACCAGGCATTATTATTTAGCAAATTAGTACTGCAAACATTTCTTTCACTTCACTTTCGCTTCAATATTGAGCTTTCTAATTAGCGGCAATGCGTTATCTATTTGCATAGCATTTGGTTGGCTCACGCCCGTAATTATAACTTAATTAATTTACATTTTGAATATTGGAATGTTTTTTTTTAACAAAATATATATATTAGAGTTGTAAATTTTTAAATATTTGTTGAGTTCTTATGCCTTAAAAGAGTTTTAAGAATATACTTATTGATTGGCCGTCCAACAAGGCGCGCCATTCGCTCCTTCTCTCCGCCAACCGGCGCCAATTGGTCACACCAAGGGAGTTTAAACCGTCCTCATGGTCCTTCGAGCGGAGTAGGGACCGCCTTCTACCTCTGCTTCCATAGGCGGGTTCCGATAGAAACACTTTCTTAGCCGGAGCGTCATCTTTCATTCGCATAACATGGCCTAGCCAGCGCAGCCGCTGCGTTTTAATTCGCTGGACTATGTTGATGTCTGCGTAGAGCTCGTACAGGTATAATAATATATAAAGACAAGGTATAGCTTTCCAAGGACTGATAAGAGTTTAAAACGCCAAGGAGGAGCAAGAGCTTCCTCGGCTTCATATTTCCACTTCCCTTTCTGACTCCTTTTGACTGTTTAGTCAAAACGAGCTGAAACTAGTGCCAAAGCACAGAGAATGTCCTGTTCACTAGATCAACAAACAATCGCTCCTTGTTCCGGTCGAAACTGAATGATATAACTTTAGAAGCAAAGTATTTTGACTAGAAGCTAATATGGAGAAAGGATGTTAAGATGAGATTAAAATAAGCTCTGGTAGCATATTATAACTTGTCTTCGGTAAGCACTGAGCTTTCACCGTATATCATCCATGCTGTGCACATCACAGTCATTTGGCCGATACTTAAGTAGGTATCTGACGAAAGGCGCTAGACGAAAAGTGAAATCAATAAAAGGTTGGAATGGTGCAATTGGTGTCAAAACTGACCTACCTCTGGTACCAATCCCAGTTGTTGACTCCATGTAGAGAACATAAAGTTCCCTTCAAGGAGGAATTGGAAGACGGTTTAAATTGTGTATATTGGAACGACTTTCCGCCATTTTGTTTCGAGACAAAGCGGTTTCGGCGTTGTGCCATCATCCGTGTCGATTATCGTTCTCGAAACCAAATGGGATGACGGAAAATCGTTCCAATATACATCATTTATCCACCCCTGTCTGAAAATTCAACAATACAAAATAAATCAGAGTTTAAATTGTTTTATGCATCTCACAGTCCACACGAGGGTCCAGGGTTCAAGTCCCCAGCAAAGCAAGAACACGTTTTTTCAATTCGAAAAACTCTTTCTATGCGGAGTCGTCCGTCGGAATGAAAATAATTCCAGTGAAAATCTGTCTGCCTTGCAGCTGCTGTTGGCAAAAAGTGTAGGTCCCGTATTGCTAATTTGAAGACTAAATGAAAGGGAGCACGACGCAAATTGGAGGTAAAGCTCGGCCTAAATCATCTCGGCGGTTAATCGGCAAAGTATTTACTTTACTTTACTCAATGTTTGCTGTCTCCGCGGTCAAATCGAAAGTAAAAGGAAAGAGTTTGCTGCTGAGAAGGTTGCGGCAACGAACTTGCTGTGGACCAAGTAGGATTTTTACGAGGTACCTCTATTCTACCAATCCTTCGATATTGGCGTATACCAACAATCTTCCCTTTCAGTCAATCGATACATTATTTTCTCTGCCGATAGCAAAGACTGGAGACAAGACGATTCATATTGCCGGCTTACAATTTTCCGATAGTACTGCAGTTAGGAAGGTGGATCTTTTGCTCCATCCCAAGTTTTTATGCGAATGCAGGTGATTTTATGAGGACTCAATAAGAAAGTATCTGGAAGAATTATCGACAGGCCTCGAACGAATTAGGTAGGTACTTAGCAATCCGAGATAATCGGAAGAACAAAAAAAAACGTTTCATCCAACATTAAAGAATCAACAGGGTTTCAAAGATAGTGATACGTACCGCATAGCCTAGCTCATTCAAGGGTTAGATTGACTTTCTTCTTCTTCTTCTTGCAGCGATCAAGACACTCCCGAAGGTCTTTGAATTGTTATCAATATTTATGGTAATTTCGCGGAAATAGATAAGGCAACAAGTATCATTAAGGTGACACCCCGACCATTCCACAATGAACCTTCTTGGCATTCCCGGTGTCACCTCTTAGGTCCATAAGGAAGTTGGCCTCGCCTGATAAATACGTATATGATATATTCATATTTATAGCATGATTCCCTCCGGGTAGTGAGGTTGACAATTGCGTTGCGGAAGGTACAAAGGTTTGTGTTGCCTTGTATCACAACATTAACACCTTCTCGTTGCGAATGCCGGTGACCAAAAGTTCCGGTAAAGTTAACATGTAAAATTAAACCCCTTGTGAGATCAAGCCAAATTTATGAATAAATGTTACATGCGGGTTTAGACTTCCTATGCTTACTTATTTACTTAATTGACCCTCAACCGTTTAAGCGGTTCTTCGCGCTGCAAACTGGCGCCTATTGGTCAAACCAAGGGCAGTTCTGCAGCTAGTATAATTTTCTCCAGCATCAAATTAAAGAAATCGCACGATAGGCGGTCACCTTGTCTGAAACCTCGATTCGTTTGGAATGGCTCGGAGAGGTCTTTCCTAATTCTGACTGAGCTGATGGTGTTGCTCAACGTCATTTTGCACAGCCGTATAGGTATTGCGGAGAAACCAAATGCAGACATAGCGGCAGCTCCTTTTCGTGCTGTCGAAGGTGGCTTTAAAACTACATCATTATCTATTGCGGGATCGGGTTCATCATCCCTGCGCGGTACATCGCTGTTTCCCTTTAGGAGAGCAGAGGAGAGTTCCCTCCATAATATAAGTACTCTCTGGATATCGGTTACAAGGCCGTCGTTTTCGTTTTACAGGAGTTTGCGCCGGACTTAAACCTTCCGCTCAAGCCTCTTCCTATGCAGTGCATACATATTTATAAGGCATACTTTCATATAAATTGTAGGAACATAATACACATAAAACTCTTGTTATTGTTTGCACAGTGGAAAGCCAAACAATTACGTATACGCAGCAGTTGTAATAACACTACAGTTCAGACAAAACAAATATGAAAACATCCAGCAGACGAGATATACGTGATAGATAGCTGCATCTAGTTATGGGAGAATAATTAAAGGGAAAATTTATTGTTGCTGTTTTTTGTTGCCAGGTGCAATAATTTGTTTGTGGCAGATGTCGCCGTAATCGCAATGCATCAATGTTAATATACCATAAGTCATTCGCGACCCAAAAGTAGTGCTTAGTGGAAATGCGTATTGCATACACACGTACATACACACACATGAGAACTACGTTTGAGTGATTTCATGCGAGAGCAAAAATATTGCAATGTTGCGCATTTTTCTACATTGCAACTTAGATTAAATGGATCTGAGTAAAGCCCTTGAGGCTGCAACTTTATTGGCGTTAACGCAAATATGAATTTATATAAAAGCATGTACATTAGACTGGGTCGATTTATTAACCGATATCGCGCCATCGATTTTTCGATAGGATTTGGACTCAGGAAAAAAAGTTCCACTACGCATACCCAAAAAAATTATTTTTGGAGCCTGCGAAATTTAATTTTTTTGATTTTTTTCGACTTTGATTTTTAAGTTTTTTTTCATGACCTACTCAAACAATTTTCATTTGATTGTAAAATTTTCACGTCGTCCCTGTCCGACCCAAAAATGTCCGATAAAAACGTTGGCGAGAACAGTTTTCTGAAAAAAAAATATATATATATATATAAAAAATTAAAAAATGTCCGCTAAAAGCGTTTTCGATAACAGTTTTTTGACAAAAAAAAATTATTTTTTATTTTTTTACATCAAAAAACTGTTATTTTTTATTTTTTTATATATTTTTTTTTCAAAAACTGTTATCGAAAAGTTTTTAGCGGAAATTTTTGGATCGGAGTATACCCTACATGAAAATTTTTTTAGTAGGTCATGAAAAAAACCTTAAAAATCAAAGTCGGAAAAAGTAAAAAAAAATTAAATTTCACAGGCTCGAAAATTATTTTTTTTGGTCATGCGTAGTGGAACTTTTTTTTCCTGATCCCAAATCCTATCGAAAAATCGATGGCGCGATATAGGTTAACTTTCGTCCATAGAAATCGACCCACCCTAATGTACATGCCTTGCGAGGCAACTATTGTTTATTTTTTCGTTGATAGTTATAGAGGTAAATATAATATATGTAGATGTGGATTATTTCCCATTCAAAAAAAATTGTGATAAAGGAAAGTGGAACACGCTGACTAAATTCGCTTTCGTTGTAACATCTGTCTGTCTGTATGTGTTACCACATAAATACTAATGTGCTTAAATTATGAATTTTTTCTGTGCATTTTATTAAAGGAAGTCTTAGAGTTAATAAGTGAATCCTCAGTTTACGTAAACTTAACTGAAAACAACTCTTTTTAACTGTTTTCAACAATGTTACATACTTTGAAGAAGAGTGAAAGTCCTTTCTCTGGATACCAAAACTGGAATCGCACTCTATGCTGTTTAAGTCGCATCCCGCAAGAGGGACTCCAGTTTTAACTGGGTATCGTTGATCTAAGAGAACAACTTGATAATCCGGTGTTTTTCCAAAGTGATCTGTGCTAAAAGCTTTTCTAAGGACTTCAACAAATCAGTACCTCGTGATACCTACTAAAAGCATTTGAGCTAGTGTTTGCATTTGCTAGTCCCGATTAGCAATAGCGACAAAAATACGCTCTGCTACAGCTTCGACTCTGAACATGAACAGAGCAGAGAGCAGAGCCGTAAAAAAGTGATAGCATTGGTTAGGCTCTGTTATGAACTACGCCGTGTTTTTAGAGCAGAGCAAATAGCAGAATAAATACTACGAACGAAATGCTGTCTATAGTGGAGCGACAGCAAAAAAGAATTTATTGCTACCTGCTATGTTGCGCATGGTTATGCAGCACTTGGTATTTTCTCTTGTTTTTTTTGTAGGACATGATGTCGCGTTTCACTTACCGTTCTTAACTTATTGTTGTAGCTTTTCGTTTTGTTGTTATTTTAATTGAATCGGAAAACTCACCAATGTTGTTGTTGTTGTTGCATTAAGGACACTCAACGAAGATTTAGGAGAGTGTTATCGTGTTAATGGTCCTTTGTCGGATATAAATCCGGTATGTTTCGTTAACAAGCACCATTACGGTACTAGCCCGACCATATCGGGAACGAGTAATATGACCATTTTGAACGCTCTAGGCCATCTCGCCCCCACTCCCTAGTTCCATGAGAAACTTGAGGTCGCCAGAGGCTCGCCTTCTAAATATGTGTAAGATACATTCGTAATTGCGTTTATCAACCCCTTGAAACCCGAAAACTTACCACTGTTCCCACGTTGCATTGGAAGTTATTGTAGACAAGGAATGTTTCGTGACTGATTGCCTGTGACAGCATTTATTTCCCGTTACCATCACAGGCTCAAACATAGCTCTCGGCACAGAAACAAAACGCTTCTATGCTATGAACCAATACAATGAGAAAGTTACTTAAGCTGCGACTGAATAACAGTAGATGTCCCAAAAAATTACGGAGTTTATTATTCGCAACACAATCCGTGATTCCTGTTGGCGTGGTATTTGTTTCGTCTCAGTCACAGTCACGGTAAAAACCGCTGTGACTGAGAGGTCACAATCACAGATAACATTGTTCTTTAAAAAATCACGGGATCGGCCAACATTAGTGGGTGATTCAAGTTTGTGATCGGCCGATCCGTTTAGGATGCAACCCGATTTATACCTACATACAAACATTCATAATTTTAACTACATATATACTAGCTTAGGCCCGTGGGTTTTACCCTACGTTTCTATATAAATATGCAAGCTACGCGTAACTGGCCATGGGTAAAACATGAGTTCGTAAAGATTGACTTCTGCTACAGCTAATGAATGGTTGTTGTATATATAATCATATTTGTAACAGGATTCCTCTCGCGTAGGTGAGGTTGACAATTGAGTTGCAGAAGCTCTGAAGCTATAAAGTTTGTATTGCGCTCATCAATCCCTGATTCGCATCTAATGATCGTCGTGAGCTTCATTGATAGGGATAGGAAATTTGAGGCATTTAAACTGAAAAGACAAATCTATCGGTATCAATGGAATTCTTGATTTTAAACTTTATTGTTTTCGAAATTTTCCGATAAAATGAACTCCTTCAATGACATCGTAAAAGTTTTGTAATGAAAAGCCTTGTCCCACTACATAAGCGTGGAGAATCGAAATAACGAAGCATAAAATATTATGATATTATGGGACTTTTTTAAGGATCATCGAGAGAGAAATTTCTGATGGCTCAAAGGAGCTAATAAAATTCAATCGGACAATCAGCTTGGGACTCTTGCCACGACTGTGTTAATAGAGTGATAAGTTGTCTTGGTTCTAGTGATATTAACATCCACAAGGTGCCTAAAATGCTTTTCTAAAAGCAATTTATAGTGTGTAAAGATAGATTCAATATTGGAAGAAACATTAGATATAAAAGCTTCAGGTGATGTCATAATTTCCTTACTGAATTTCAATGTTCTAGCATGAATACATCAGGGTTATGTAGTACCAAATATTCATTTGCATGAGAGGTGCCACGCCCCTTTTATATATCGATATTAATTTTTAGCCTATAACATCTTGGAAGGTTTCTAGTGGGTTGTGCAAATTTAGTTGTGATCCGTGTTAGGACGCAACCCGTATCTATACCTACATACATATAATTGAATTTATATATATATAGATAAGTAGTAGCGCGAGAAAAGACAAAATTCTATATATGCATGCAAACAGAACTAATAGCAATAATTTTTTTTTGCTATCGCTCCACTACAAGTACAAATCGTTCATTGTTTTTAATTGCAGCGCTCTAAAATCGACGTACGAGCTGACATAAGAAATGATATCACATTTTTATGCTACGGCTCTGCCTCTATGCTCTGTTCGTGTTCTAAGTCGGAGCAATTGCAAACAAAAAATTCCAGAGGAGCACACCATACTCAATCACTGATTAGAGCGTGTGATGAATCTGTATATACGACCGAATCTACGACTAACGTTATCGCATCATCCTATTGCAAACACGAAGTCGGCTTCAATGCCATTGTGAAACATATAATATTCCCAAGTCTCAGAAATTTACGTGAATTACTCAGCATTGACTGTGTTGTACCAATATTTTATCTGGGCTATTGAAGAAACCCTATTTGATTTAGGGCCGAGAGCTTAGATTCGCGTTGCTATACCCTCTGTTACCAGAGTTGGTTTGAACGGCCACACGGAGAGCGTGATTAGTTAGCCGAACTTTGTGTTGTAACTATGTCAATCCTCTTGGCAAATACTAGAGACTTCCTAGAGTCGAGAGGGCGCTCGTTGATGTGTTCTACTTTAAGAACGCCAGATGACCGAAAAAAGAGCATCTTGAACTATTGAAATGTCCTTTCCAACTGCCTGCGCCAGTTTTTTAATCGCTCTATGAAAGAAGAGAGAGAGGTGTACCGGCTTGTGCACTGCTATATGTATCTCTATTCATACACCACAAACTTCATAAATCAAAGTAATATAATACACGCATTCCGTCAGTCTTAGACATACGGCAATACTTTTGTAAATTACATACATTTTTATGTGGCAGAACACCAAAAAAAAGTACGCTGGCCGACTATGCAAGCTCTGTTCACATATTCTTATGGCTACCTGCATTATAAATACTGCGAAATAATATCTGGCAAAGTTTGCCTTACCATTGCAGGGCATTACAGCTCAGCCAGTTATGCACTCGCAGTGAGAATGTTTGTAATACGAGATTCTAAGCATGCAATGTCCGAGCTCAAGGCTAGTAATGCAGCAGCTCTGGAAGAGCATCCACTGTCTAGTTGGTGGCCGTACAAACGTTGCTACTAGCCAGAGCAGTGCAACTAGCCGAGCTCTAAATATCACTGGTCATCCTGAGCCTTGTTTTATTCTATAGAGATATGGTAGCAATCTGGCCAGTAGCCATGCAAATGTCTTTCAATCTTACTATTACTTTAGTTGCTATCAGGAGGCTGTGACCCATCGCCAAGGTTATACATCTTTTCATACTGAATTGGTGGATAGCCGATACCGTTTTACGGGAGCTTTCTGGTGATACCCAGCTAAATGTAAGACACTGTGAAATGGGCCGCTCTGGTAGGAGCCAGACGAACACTCTTAGAACATTATTAACATTGGCTACTGCAGTATGCTGAATACATAGTACATATCCCCTCGTCATACTTTAGGCAAGGAATTACGACCGCTCTACTCCCAAACGATGTCGGTTCAGGATCGTGCGCCACAATAGGAATGAACTGTATTCGAGGCAACATAAATATACAGGAAAACTTTGAAAATATCTTAGTCGGATTAATAGTAGTGATTTTTAGGAACTTAGAGTTCTGCTATCCCATCGTAGTAGTCCTGAGTTTAAACGAGATTGGTTTTGAGTCATCTGAGTTAGCGCGGACGCAAACATTTTGCGGTGCAATAATATCTATCCTTCTGGCCGCAGTCTCTCCTTCGTGTAGTTCATGCAGAGTCGACCACAACATGCAACTAGGGACTGCCACTTTCTGCAGTTCATAAAGTCACTACTTGCATTTACCGCCGCTGAGCGCTACTAGACTACGGACAAAGTTGCACCTCTCGCGCTTCCTTAGAAACTCTGAAAACTTATTCAAGTAGTAATACAGAGTCATTGGCTTCGACTAGATTACCGTGAAGTAAATTGCATAAAGCGAAAGCCCACTACATATTTTTAGTGAAGATTATCACTTACAACACTGTCCTAGACAAAATGTAATCACGGTCAGTGAGTCAACGCCTCAAAATCACCTCGTAACAGAAGATTGCAATTACTATAATTACGACTTGCAACCGCATAAGTGTGCTGACCTCAGAAATTCTGTAGGACATGAGAAAAGTTCCAATGTAAATTATTACGTTTACTAGAAAAAACAGTGTATAGACTTGGGAAGTGTGTACCATAGCGATGGGCTTGTATCATATACAAGTAGCAAAAACGAAACGTATGTACGCATGTACGATCGATAAAGATGACAAGCTCCATACACAAACAGTGAAGTAATGATTTTGGGCCGCATGAGGTAGTTTGGCTCCAAGAGAAGTTAATGGCTCGTAATTGACCGTTCGATATTATAACAACATACATTTTCATGTAAGTCATGGAATACGTGATGCAGTAGAACGTACCATACCAACCCTAGAACAGCGAACTCTCTGTTGCTCTTGTTATGATTACGTAGCTCTAGAGCTGGATATTGGCTGTCAAACATCCATGATACAGTTTTGCTGACTTAAAGGTGTAGGCCAAACAGTCACACACACACATACATATGTAGTGAGGACTAGATGCACATGCACAATAAGTAGCAAAGCATTAACTTGTTGTCGCGTATATGGCGGGGACATCCCATGCGCTTATTCTTCTATATAGCAGTTAGTCGTGTAAGTACCTATAAGGATGAGAACATCAAAGTGGTTCTTATTATAAGCATGTGTATTAAATCGAATGCAGTTAGCTTCGCCTCTATTTTCCGTTTTGGTTTTGGTTCCGCTTCAGTTTCTTTGGTTTCGAATAGATTCTCTTGTTTCGGTTCCAGTTTCAGTACCAGATTCGATCATCAAAACATCAATTTGTTTTTAAATACGACCCTTTTCTATGAGTTATGCGGTAACTCAGTCTATAACCTCTACGATAACACAGCTATACAGGTTCGCTTCGTTTTGAAGTGGCGTTTTTCGGTGTCCGGTTCAGTTTTGATTGGGCTCCGATGTCCCCTTTGTTCCCAATTCGCGTTGCGGTTTCGGTTCTCTGGTGTCAAACTCGAATAGAAGTCACCGGTCAGTGTTGAATCTACCTCTAGCTCCGTTTGGATTTCGTTTTTGGCTCTAGTTTCGATTGATTTACGATGGATACGTGTTTTCGTTTTCCATTTTCAGTTCCGTTTGGATCGGTATCCGATGTTCTAGTAGTCGGGTTCGATTATGTTTCGGCTGCAGTTCGACTTTGTGTTCCGTACAGGATTCGTCCTGTATGTTCGGTTCCGATTCGTTTTCTGATTCAAGCTCCGACGGTCCCAGGCTTAGTACAGTTTCCGCGTGATTTCCGTCGCTGATAGTCGGTAAATCGCTGAGTATGTCATCAATCTGCCTAGTGCGCAGAATTTATCGATATTGGAAACCATGGCTAATTGTGAATACGTCAATACCCTTATACAAATCTGTTGTGACGGAGTTTCGATATGCCAAAGTTTTTAAGCAGTTTGTAAAAGATAAGACACCAACCGGAGCATATTTTGCATTAACTTTCTTCTGGTCACGTATGGATTATCGGTAGTTAAAGTCGAGGAAAGTAAGTTCACTAAAGCTCTCGTGAGCGTTAAATAGTTATGTGAAGGACTAAAAATTGCACGAAAGAGAGGGTTCCCGATAAGCCCGCGCTATTTCGCTGCGTGTTATGGATTGCATTTGCTTCAACTATGAAGCAGAACGGTACTCGCTAAAGGGACCGTGATGCGTCGCCATGTTATTACAATTCTACTCTAGTATCTCTTCCTTTTTGATGATGTAGTAAGGGCAACAGGTATCTTATCGGATCACAATAAGATGGAGGAAAGCGAATATGTTCAATGCAAATTGCGTAGCCGATAAGCCTTTTATATACCTTTCCTGAACATGCAATGGTATATTAACATTATGTCCTGATGTTTGTAACGTTGCGAAATATAGAAGATAGTAGTCTCAACCATTAAGTATACCGAAGTGATCAGGGCGACGAATCTGGTGATATAGCCAAGTCGTCTGTCCGTTCGTCCGTCTGTCTTTTGACGCAACGTGGTCCTCACATTTTAAGATATCTCATGAAATTTGCACAGGATGGTATTTTGTATCATATGACAGTTGTATGGATCCGGTAGGATCGGACCACTATAACTATGATCTCCATCCACGATCGTATCAGATAAGACGAGATTTTTGGTCCATTCCTGCCGCACATTTAGAAAGTATACACGTGAAACTCTCGGTGATATATATCTTATATACTCACGACGATTTTCGGAAAAAATCACTTTGATCGAGAGCTATCTATAGATTTAGATCCAATACACCGATCGTTCAGATCGATGATTTTTAGAGCAATTTCTCCCTCAATTATTTAGAACGTATAACGTGAACTCGGTGATATATACTTTTTAATGCTATCATAGAAGCATTTTCTAGAAAATCACTTTGATCGGTAGCTATCTATAGTATATATCCCATACAACCGACGACCGTTCAGATAGAAAGATTTTGGCAAGTTCTCCCTAATTTCCAATATAAAAATGTAAACTTGGTGATATTTATTCTACTCTATCCTAGAAGATTTTCTGAAAAATCCTTTGATCGGAGCTATATATAGTATATATCCCATACAACCGATCGTTCAGATAGAAGATTTTTGGCAATTTCTCCCTTAATTTCCAATATAAAAACGTTAAACTTGGTGATATTTATTCTAATATATCAGAAGATTTTCTGAAAAATCACTTTGATCGGAGCTATATATAGTATATATCCCATACAACCGATCATTCAGATAGAAAGATTTTTGGCCATTTCTCCCTTAATTTCCAATATAAAAACGTTAAATCTTGTGATATTTATTCTAATATATCATAGAAGATTTCCTGAAAAATCTTTGATCGGAGGGCATATATATATATATATCCCATACAACCGATCGTTCAGATAGAAAGTTGTTGGCAATTTCTCCCTTAATTTCCATATAAAAAACGTTTAACTTGGTGATATTTATTCTAATATATCATAGAAGATTTCATGAAAAATCATTTCGATCGGAGCTATATTAGTATATATCCCATACAACCGTCGTTCAGATAGAAAGATATTTTAGCCATTTCTCCCTTAATTTCCATATAAAACGTTAAACTTGTGATATTTATTCTAATATATCATAGAAGATTTCCTGAAAAATCACTTTGATCGGAGCTATATATAGTATATATCCCATACACCGATCGTTCCGATAGAAAGATTTTTGAGCCCTGTTTCTCCCTTAATTCCAATATAAAACGTTACTTGGTGATATTTATTCTAATATATCATAGAAGATTTTCTGAAAAATCACTTTGATCGGAGCTATATATAGTATATATCCCATACACCGATCGTTCAGATAGAAAGATTTTTGGCCATTTCTCCCTAAATTTCCAATATCAAAAAACGTTAACTTGGTGATATTTATTCTAATATATCATAGAAGATTTCTGAAAAATCACTTTGATCGAGCTAGTATATAGTATAATATCCCATACACCGATCGTTCAGATAGAAAGATTTTTGGCCAGTTTTCCCTAGTTTCCAATATAAAAACGTGAACTTGGTGATATATATTCTGATATATCATAGAAGATTTCCTGTAAAAATCATTTCGATCGCACTATATATGCCATCTCTATCAGCAACCGATCGTTCAGATCGTTGTTTTTGCCTATTTTTTATTTTATAGTTTATCTTAGAAAAATCGTTATCAAGAAGCAGTATGTACATTCTGATTCACTTTCTATTTCTTCTCTTATACATACATCGATTATATTTGGAGATTACGACGGATAAAATTATTGTTACAGCCCATTCATGAAAGCTATTGCAGACAGTCCCGTCCTTTACTTGGTGTCTTTCTATTTGTTCACTGTTCCATATAGTTTTGTATACTTTCCTGAAAGACATGGTATCTTACTTCGTTAACGAATCCCAAATGGAAGTCCTTAAGGAATAATGGATAGACGCCCTCATTAAGTATCCCGACATAATCACGATGAGAGAGCTGAGTTGATTTAAGCCATGTCCGTTCCTGTCCGTCCGCAGTTCTGTGTTGTATGCAACGACTCCCCTCCTACAATTTTGAGATATCTTGAGAGTTTGGTATTTAGGTCTCCGATTAGACCATTTGTGTCGGAAACCGTAGGATTACGGACCACTATAGCGATTATCCGCCACACAACCGAGTTTTTCAGAAATCAATAGGATTTTTTGCCATATCTATCTTTCCCTCAATTTAATCAGCTTGACGCTTCCAACTTCACCAAATACTTTCGTATATTGTACATGTTGTTGTCGTGAAATAGATGAGAGCGGTCGTATATATAGCATATATCCCCGATTGTTCAGATAGAGAACGTTTCGTATTACTGCCCATTTTAACAGCTAGAACCTTCACATTTCACCAATGCTTTCGTATATACGCGCAAACTAGTACATAGGAGATTAGTGGTACTGTAATTATACTTACCACCCCACTATAAACTGGCATTTTTGCCCCTTTTTTACGGCTAGAAGCTTCAATATCATCAAGTTGCTTACGTTACGTTATATGATTGTTGAGATAAATGATTAAAGTGATTCATTGTCAAAGCTATTCAGCAGACCACAAAAAAACGTGAAACTTTTGCATCTCACACAACCTACCTACCTTTTTTTATTTATCGTGTTATGCGTTACAATCGCAGTCATTATTGAGATATCCAAGATGTAGATAAGATTATTGTTCAGACCCCATTCATGAACCAACTAAGAATCCAGTGAGTCAGAAGGGAGTTACGGGGCGGTGGGTGTGTGGTGGGGAGCGTGGGACAAACGCCTGTCCCGTATACCCACGTTTGCCTTGAAAATGTTTCATTAGCAGCTCGAGCATGCTTCACGTTTGTATTTCGGAACTATTATACGGTATTTTCAGGCTCACCCTGTATGCTCTTGCGTTTTGTAGTATGGTAAACTGTTGGCAGGCACTACAATAGACTCCATGTCCATGTGTTCATGTGCATTCGATAGAAAAATCCATCTTTATGGATGTACATATGTCGATCGGGTTTTCAAATGATATCCGATGTCGTAAGAGTAGATATACAGTTAGTTATGTCCTTTTTTAAAATGGAAAGCATTTGTCTATGGTTATATAATTTAATAAGCAGACCATACGTAGACGATTGTTGCCACTGGCGAGCATAACACTGTAAGGGTCTGTCCGCCATTCGTAGTAAAAATCAAAGGGTCACGACGCACCTTGATGAGCAATTCGCTTACTCCGGTATAATTCGCGCGCAGAGTATGTTTTTACATGAACCGAAAAGTACTATTATCTTAACTGTAAACTGTCATTACGACACCCGTAGCCGTCACTTGAACTTTAGCCTTGACTCAGATGAAGACTAACCGTAGTAAATTGAGCCGTACTGCAACGTCTTCCTAACTATATGGTCGCTAAGGTAACACTTTACTCGGACATGAACGGAATTCTTATATTATTACCCGCCACCAAAATAAGGAAGGCAATAGACGGTATTCCTAGGAGCATTTAGCCTCCACGCAGATATGAGCCTTATTTTTTCGTGGACGTTGCAGCGCAAACTTCCTTATCGTTTTCATGTACTCACACCCCGCAATTAGTCGCCACTGCTATCGCATGGGCATTTCTCTGCGCTCTCTTTCGGCATGCATCATACTCGTCATCACAAGAAACGCCCTTACTCCCAGTGGTCCGATTTAATTATATTTAATTCCTATGGAGGAGGCTCTTCTCCAATTTCGTGTATAGAGAATCATTTCGACGTGAACGAGGCAATGACACTTACGTGTTCTGAGTTTGCCAAATCGTGGACAGTGTGGGTAGAAAGGATTTGCCTTTGTTCTACAATTATCCGAACTCTTGAAACGTTCCTTCCGCTTGTGTAACATTCTGCTGTATTCGCGAACTAACCTGAAGGTCAGCGCCCTTTCCTTAATTCTTCTCTATCGCTCTTGCCACTAACTAATCTCCGAGACCCATGACCGTACAGCCACTTATCTGTCATCTTATACAGCGTCATTTCATACGCTTGGAGCAGATCCCACTTCTTGTCACTGCTACTATCATCTCTGCGTGGCTTACAGTTTGTGTATCTCTCGAATGTCGATAGCACAGCCCTCATACATCGCATTCCATACCGTTGGCCCTAGAACAGATTCCGGAGGGCACTGCCAGTGCATCATTTGCTGTGCTTTCCACTTGGTAGCCCATCCGTATAAAAGAGAAGTACTCTCTGTCGCTAACACAATCTACTAATTATTCCGAGCAGGAGGCAGGTGTGCCAAGTTTCGCATCGCTGTCATTATCTGCATGGCCATTCGCTGTGTTAAAATAATATTCTAATATCCCAGAAATCAGTACATCACAGCTTTCTCTTTTATTTTGACCTCCGATATGGCTTCACGGCTACATTGATACTTTTTGTCTTGCTCTATGGTGATCTCGATTTTCGAATCAAACTGACTATTTGATAATCCACCACCTGGACCTTCCCGGGGCTGCTGCAGAGGCTCACTAATAATAGAGAAGATGGGCTTGCGGAACTTGAATACCTTGACACGGACATCCCTTTTAGTGCGGAGAGTAGCGAAAGAGTTTTTAGAAAGCGTTCTAAATTAGCCTCGGTGATTGAATCGTAAGTGGACATACATTAAAAGAAAAAATGTCCAAGCCAAGATCTAGTTTACACTATAACGTGATTATCGTAATTTTCGTACTTTAATCCTAACTCGTTAATTATGTTATATGACTATATATTCATATACATTTCCCTCTCGATGAGCGTAATTCTGAAGAAATTTGCGGATATTTTCATAGAAAAGATTCGACCCTCTAGAGTGTAGTAACCTCTACTCGTTGGAAGCACACAATAGAGGAAAACGTGAAAATTTGACAGAAATGTCTAGTGTCCAGGATGGAACGATATGGAACTCATAGATTATCTTCTAGGCGTATATTGTAGATTACGCATGTGTGAATGTGATCTAAATAATGCTTAAAATAAGTTTCAACCTACCGTTTTGGAGTTGTCGAAAATTATTGGTCTTTCAAACGTTTACGCCGAAGTGTTAGTGGAATTGGCCCATATGTATAGATGTACAATTACACCCACTTAATAGACAATGTTATAATTTGTCACTTGTCATATAGGCTTTTCTTTATTCGATTGCTTGTCATTACATCCGTAAACGTACACCTATACATACAGTCATTTTGTAATTAACCGCAATGAAAATGATATTTGAAGCAATTGGTAAAAACAAAGCTCATTGGCTTTCAATTCGCAGTGATGCTGTGTCTCAGCTCAGCTGTGGAAATGATGAATATTGGTGTGATTGAAGCTTTGTTTCTAATATGAACATGAGTGCATACATATACGCACAATTAATAATTAACATAAATTAATAGAATCTAGATATAGGTGTGTACTTATATGTACACATTACAAATAGACAGCGCTGTAAAAAGGTGCATTAAAAAAATATAGTATGTTAAATTTTCTAGTTTATTCGAACTTTTGCGAGTGATTTCCATTGTATTGAGACAATAATGGTCGAAAACTGCTGAGTAGCATGGATGTACCATAAGTATATATAACACTCCTTATTCTGTGATGACAAACCTCGGTCATACTGTACAGATATTTCCATATAAGCATACGCACAGTAAGCTTCGCAGAAGCCACCATATCGGTTTCACAATGAACTGATCAAGAAAGGATAGAGTGCATAAAAGGATGTAGTTCATCTGAACTTTGGTAGAGCTTCGTTTTATGATGAGCTTAAGGACTGCCGCTACCTACATAAACGGCACTGATTCACGAGATTTGACAACTAAAATCCAAATACTTTCGACACATTATTTTATCAAACAAGTCGCTCCGTGTTGTTTGCCAAGCTTTAAGTATATTTATGCCATGGAGAGCGTCCTCGATAAATTTTATATCTGTCGCGCAAATGTTCGTTCGAAACAGCACAACACAAGTTGAAATGAGAAGATCGGACACTTAAAGTCTTTTCAAGGAGCTTTACCACGCAAGATTATAGTGATCTCGATACAATGTATTGTTTTGTATGAATATATTTAAGACTTAAAATTTTTCGATGGTCGTTATTTTGGTCAGGTATATTGTGAAATAACGAGTAGCACAAGGTTCCAGTATATCAAACAAGTAGGAAAGCTAAGTTCGGGTGTACCGAACATTACACTACTTCAGCTGAGAGCTTTGAGAGGAGACAAAATACGGACAATCACCATTTAGTCACAATGACCTAGGTAACCCTGGACTGTGTTTGTATGACATGTATATAAAATGAAGGTGTAATGATTGATTTAAAACATAGTGGGCCTTCAGTTCTATAGCCGCCTTTTCGAGATATCACCATCAGGTGGACCAGGGTGACCTCTAGAATGTGTTTTTCCGACAAGGTATTAATACAAGTATAATGCAGGGTTTTAAAGGGATGAGCCCTTAGTTGTATATCTGTGATGGCGTTTCGAGATATCGACTCAAATGGGACCAGGGTGACCAGACCACCTTCTGTCGGGTACCGCCAGGGCTTTTGATTTCGCCCTGCAGACTTTTCATTTTCTTCTACTTATATGGTAGGTGTGTCACACCCAGTTTACAAGTTTTTTCTAAAGTTATATTTTGCGTCCAAAAACAAACGAAACCATTACTATGTTTCATCTACTTTTTTCATCATTTGGTACAGAATTATGGCATTTTTTTCATTTTTCGTGATTTTATCGATCTCGGAAGAAGTGGGCGTGGTCATAGTCGGATTCGGCCATATTTTATTATACCAAAATAAAGTGCCTTCAGATAAGTACGTGAACCAAGTTTTGTTAAGATATATATCGTTTTTGTTGACAAGGTATCATGTGTAACGGCGAGGCGGATAGACAGACGGTCGATTGTGTATAGAAACCTGGGCGTGGCTTCAACCGATTATCCGATCATCAATAGGATATATAGAAGTCTATATCTATCTCGAATTAGTTTATGCGGTTACGGATTGATACGTTGAGTCGAACAGTTAAATATACTCTGTGAGCTCTGCTTAGCTGAGTATAAAATCATTAGTATATGCCACGATCATACACGATCACTACTTTCAGTTCAGGACCTCACGATAAGTTTTTTAAATCTACATTGGGAATTCTACGCTAGTTCGACTTTATGGAAATACTTAAGTAGACTGTGATCATTGTCTACTAGAAGTAGAATCCATGTAAAGAAGGTGAATATTGTCATACTACCTGCGTCAGCTCTATGGTACGATTTTTTCCTACAGGGTATATTAAATCACACAGCTGTGAATTGTACGTACAAATAAATTATGAAGTGTTTATTGCAGTATGTGGGTGGTTCGGTTAACTACACAATTTTCTACTTTGCATAAAACAATGAAAATGATGACTTATGATCTTACCTGTGCACGTACTACTGGTAGTAAGACTATCGGTGTACAAATTCGGCATCACATGCTATGTCCGCCCGTCCGTCTGTCCGTGGCACGATAACTTGAGTACATTTTGAGGTATCTATGATTTGGTATGTAAGTTTCTGGGCACTCATCTCAGAGATCGCTATTTAAATGACGAAATCGGACGATACGCGCCCACTGTTTCGATATCGAAAATTTCGACGGAAAAGTGTGGATATTTATACCACAGACGTTTAAAGAGGATGAAACTTGAAGGTGCTGACCTTAGATGCCAGACATCGAAATTATGAAATTTTGGACATGGCGTGTGCACCGTCCACTTTAAAAGACGGTAATACAGTTTTGCAAGCTGTAACTTTGGCAGTCTGTTGAAGATCTCAAGGATGAAATTTGAGAGGAACGTTACTCTCCCTATTACTATATGTGTTCTAATAAAAGCAGCAAAATCGGATGGCAGAACACTACGCCCACTTTAGAATCATTTTTTTTAAGTGGCGTGTTCGTCATCCATTTTCGTAACTTTAATTTAGCACACATATAGTATAGGTAGTAACGTGCCTCTCAATTTCATCTGATATCTTTCAACGACTGCACTTACAGCTGCAAAACTTTAAATTACCTTCTTTTCAAAGTGGACGGTGCCACGCCCATGGTCAAAATTTCACTAATTTTCTCTTCTGCATCATAAGGTCAGCACCTCCAAGTTTCATCCTTTAACGTCCTTTGGTAATAATTATCCCACTTTTCTCGTTTTTCGAATTTTCGATATCGTAAAACAGTGGGCGTGGTTATAGTCCGATTTCGTTCATTTAATAGCGATCTGAGATGAGTGCCCAGAACTACATACCAATTTTCATTCAGATACCTCAATGTACTCAAGTTATCGTGTTCACGGACAGACGGACGGGCGGACATAGCATGTGATGCCGATTTGCACCGACTAGTCTTACTACCCAATATACGTGCAGAGTTTAAGTCAGAAGTCATAATTTTGCATTGTTTATGCAAAGTAGAAATTGTGTAGTTACCGAACACCCACATCTGCAATAACCCTTCATTAATTTATTATTTACGTACCATTCACGCTGTGTGATTTTAATATACCCTGTAGACAAATCGTACCATAGAGCTGACGCAGGTAGTATAGACATATTAATCTTCTTTACATGTCTACTTCTAGTAGAAATGATCACAGTCTTAATAAGTTTTCCATAAAGTCGACTAGCGTAGACTATGCCCAATTTAGATTTAAAAACTTAGCGGAAGGTCTGAACTAAAGTAGTGACTAGTGTAGTTGATGGGCATATACTACTGATTTTATACTCAGCTACAGCAGAGCTCACGAGTATATTAACTTTGTTCGAATACGTAATCCGTAACGGCATAAACTAATCGAGATAGATATAGCTTCTATATATCCAGATAATCGATAATCGTTGAGCCACGCCCAGTTTTTATACACAATCGACCGTCTGTCCGTCCGCTCGGCCGTTAACATGATACCTTGAACAAAAACCGTAATATTCTTAACACACTTAGTTTGAGTCCCGTACTTATCTGAAGTCGCTTATTATTGGTATCACATATGGCCGAAATCGACTATGACCACGCCCACTTCCCGATATCGAAATCACGAAAACTGGAGAATGCCGTACTTCTGTTACCAATATGAAAAAAGAGATGAAACATAGTAATTGGTTTCGTTTTTTGACGCACATATAACTGTTAGAAAAAACTTTGTAAATGGTGTGACACCTACCCATATTAGAGTAGAAGATATGAAAAGTTCTGCAGGCGATCAAAGCCCTGGCGGTACCGCGACAGAAGGTGTTCTGGGTCACCTGTCCACATTTTGGTCGATAGCTCGAAAACGCCATCACATATACAACTAGGGCTGCTCCCTTTTAACCTCATTACTACTTTTATTTAATCCCTTGTCGTAAAACACATTCTAGCAGTCACCCTGGTCACCTTATTGTGATATCTCGAAAAGGCGTCCACCTATAGAACTAAGGCCTCCACTATGTGTTTATAATCATTACGCACCTTTCATTTTATATACATGTCATACCAAGCACATTCCAGGTTACCCTAGGTTCATTTGCTAAATGGTGATTTTCCCTTATTTTGTCTCCTCTCCAAGCTCTCAGCTGAGTATGTAATGTTCGTTACACCGAACTTAGCTTTCCTTACTTGTTTTGATTATACTGAACCTTTGTTGCTACAGTTATTCAATATACTTACCAAATAACGACCATCGAAAAATTTTAAAGTTCTTAAATAATTCATACAAAACAATAATTTGTATCAGTAACAATAATTTTGCGTGGTAAAGCTCCTAAAAGATTAAGTCCGATCTTCTCTTTCAACTTGTGTTGTGCTGTTTTCGACCGCATTTTGCGCGACAGATAAATTTTTATGAGACGCTCTCCATGTCATAAATATACTTAAAAGGCTTGGCAAACCACACGATCGACCTTGTTTTATAAAAAATGTTCGAAAGTATTTTGATTTTAGTTGTCCATCTCTTGATCAGTGACGTTTATTTAGGTAGGCGGCGTCCCTTAAGCATCAATTAAAACGAAGCTCTACAAGTTCAGATGAACTATCCTTTTATGCACTCTATTCCTTCTTCTGATCAGTTATCTTGTTGAACCTATATGTTGGCTTTCCTGCAGGGTGGCTTACTGTGCGTATGATTATATGGAAATATTTGTACAGTATACCGATTTTGTCATCAACAGAATAATGAGTGTTATATATACTATGTACAGTCCATGCTACTCAGCATTCGACCTTATTGTCCTCAATACAATGAAATCTCGCAAGTTCGAATTAAACTAGAAAATTAACATATATTTTTTTAATGCACTTTTTAAGCGCTGTCTATTTTTATGTCGTACATATAAGTACACACATATATCTATATTCTATAATTTATTTAATATTAATTGTGCTATATGTATGTCACTCATGTCATTATTAGAAACAAAGCTTAATCACCACCAATATTCATCATTTCCACAGCTGAGCTGAGACACAGCATCACTGCGAATTGAAAGCACAATGAGCTTTGTTTTACCAATTGCTTCAAATATATTTTCATTGCGTGTAATTACAAATTGATGTATGTATAGGTGTACGTATGTAATGACAAGTCAATCGAATAAGAAAAGCCATATGAAAGTGAACAAATATAACATTGTCATATAAGTGGTGTAATTCATATACATATGGGCAATCCACTACACTTCTGCTTAAACGTTTGAAAGACAATAATTTTCGACAACTCCAAACGTTAGGTTTTGAAACTTATTTAAAAGCAATTATTTAGATCACATTTACACATGCGTTATCTACAATAAGCCTCAGAAGATAATCTATGAGTTGCCATATGTTCCATCCCTGGACACTAGACCATTTCTGTCAAATTTTCACGTTTTCCTCTTATTTTGTGCTCCAACTAGTAGAGGTTACACTCTGAGGTTGACACTTTTTCTATGAAAAATATCCGCAAATTTCTTCAGAATACCGATTATCGAGAGGGAAAATTTATATGGGAAATCTAGTTATATACATAATTAACGATTAGGATTAAGTACGAAAATTACGATAATCACGTATATGTAAACTAGATCTTGGCTTGGACATTTTTTCTTTTAATGTATGTCACTTACGATTTCAATTCACCGAGGCTAATTAGACCGCTTTCTAAACTCTTTCGCTACTCTCCTCACTAAAAGGGATGTCCGTGTCAAGGTAATTCAAGTTCCGCAAGCCCATCTTCTCTATTATTAGTGAGCACCTGCAGCAGACCCTGGAAGGTCCAGGTGGATTATCAAATAGTCAGTTTTGATTTCGAAAATCGAGATCCACCATAGAGGCAATACAAAAAGTTATCAATGTAGCCCGTGGAAGCCATATTCGGAGGTCAAAATAAAGAAAGCTGTGTGTACTGATTTCTTGGGATATTAGAAATATTTTTAACACAGCGAATTGATGCAGATAATGACAGCGCTGCGAAACTTTGGCACACCTGCCTTCCTGCTCGGAATAATTAGTAGATTTGTTAGCGACAGAGTACTTTTTCTTTTATACGGATGGGCTACCAAGAAAGCACAGCATGATGCACTGGCAGTGCCCCTCCGGAATCTGTTCTAGGGCCAACGGTATGGAATGCGATGTATGAAGGTGTGCTAAAAATCGACCATCCGAGAGATACACAACTGTAAGCTCTGCAGATGATAGTAGCAGTGACCAAGAAGTTGGATCTGCTCCAAGCGTTATGAAATGACGCTGTATAAGAATGAAGTAGTGGCTGACGGTCATGGGTCTGGAGATTAGTTAGGTGGCAAGAGCGATAGAAAGAATTCAAGGAAAGGCGCTGACCTCATGTTAGTTCGGAATACAGCAGAATGTTACAAGCGGAAGGAGTTTCAAAGAGTTTCTGAATAATTGTAGAACAAAGGCAAATCCTTTCTACCCACACTGTCCCACCGATTTGGCAAACTCAGAACACGTAATGTTTCATTGCCCTCGTTTCACGTCGAAAGATCCTCTATACACAGAATTTGGAGAAGAGCCTCCATTAGGAATTAAATATAATAAATGGACCACTGTGAGTAAGCGTTTTCTTGTGATGACGCGTATGATGCATGCCGAAAAGAAGCGCAGAGAAATGCCCAGCGAAGCAGTGGCGACTAAATTGCGGGGTGTGAGTACATGAAAACGATAAGGGAAGTGCGCTGCCCCAACGTCCCAAGAAAAAAGGCCTCATATCTCGCTGGAGGCTAAATGCTCCCTAGGAATACCGTTATGCCTTCCTTTATTTGGTGGGTAAAATATAAGAATTCCGTCATTTGTCCGAGTAAAGTGTTTACCCTTAGCGACCATTATAGTTAGGAAGACGTTTGCAGTACGGCTTCAATTACTACGGTTTAGTCTTCATCTGAGTTCAAGGCTAAAGTTCAAGTTACGGCTACGGTTGTCGTTAATGACAGTTTTACAGTTAAGATAATAGTTACTTTTTCGGTTTCATGTAAAACAAAAAATACTTGGCGCGAATTATACCGGAGAAGCGCGAATTTCTCATCAAAGGTGCGTCGTGACCCTTTTTGATTTTACTACGAATTGGCGGACAAGACCTATACATTTTATGCCGCCAGTGGCAACAATGTCTACGTATGGTCTGCTATTAAATTATTATAACATTAGACAATGATTTCCATTTAAAAAGGAAATTACTTAACTGTTATATTACTTTTACTACATCGGATATCATATTGAAACCCGATCGACATATGTACATCCATACATATTGTATTTTTCTATCGAATTGCCAATGAACACATGAATGGAGTCTATTGTAGTGCCTTGCCACATTTTACCATACTACAAAACGCAGAGCATACAGGGTGAGCCTGAAAATACCTTATAATAGCTTCCGAAATACAACTTGAAGCATGCTCGGCTGCCTAATGAAACATTTAAGTCAAAGTGGGTATATCGGGACAGGCGTTGTCCTTCTGACTCACTGGATTTCTTAGTTGGTTCATGAATGGGGTTGAACAATAATCTTATCCCATTTGTAATATCCAAATAATTGACTGCGATTTGTAAGATAAAGATAAAATAAAAAAGGTAGGTAGTTGTGTGAGGATGCAAAGTTTCACGTTTTTTGTGGTCTGCATGAAATAGCTTGACAATGAATCACTTATAATCATTTATCTCAACAATATATAACGTAAACGTAAGCACTTGATGATATTTGAAGCTTCTAGCCGTTAAAAAGGGGCAAAAATGACAGTTTATATGGGGTATATAATTTATATACCACTAATCTCTATGATCTATTTGCTATATACGAAAGCATTTGGTGAAATTTGAAGGTTCTAGCTGTTAAAATGGGGCAGTAATTACGAAAAGTTTCTTATCTGAACAATCGGGGGATATGCTATATATACGACCGATCTCATCCTTATTTTCAGACAACAACATGTACAATATACGAAAGTATTTGGTGAAGTTTGAAGCGTCAATCTGATAAATTGAGGAAGATATGGCAAAAATCCTATTTTTCTGAAAATCGGTGTGTGGAGGATATATTCTATAGTGGTCCGATCCTACGGTTCCGACAAATGTCTAATCGGAGACCTAAATACCAAATTTTATCAAGATATCTCAAAATTGGGGGAGTAGTTTGCATACAAACAGACTGGCGGGAACGGACAGACGGACATGGCTAATCAACTCAGCTCTTCATCGTGATTATTTCGGTATACTTAATGATGGTCTATCTATATTCCTTTAGGACTTCCAATTTTGGATTCGTAACGAAGTTAATATACCATTTCATTTTCATGAAAGTATACAAAATATATGTAACAGTGAACAAATAGAAATAACACAAGTAGGACGGACTGTCTTCAATAGCTTTCATGAATGGGCTGAACAATAATTTTATCCCGTTCGTAATCTCCAAATAATCGGATGTATGTATAAGATAAGAAATATAAGTGAACAGATGTACATACCTAAACGATTTTTAAGATAAATATAAAATAAAAAATGGCAAAAAACCCCTTATCTGAACGATCGGTTGTGATATATATTATATATAGTTCCGATCGAAATGATTTTTACAGGAAATCTTCTATGATAAATCAGAATATATATCACCAAGTTTCATGTTTTTATATTGGAAACTTAGGGAGAAATGGCTAAAAATCTTTCTATCTGAACAATCGGTGTATGGGATATATACTATATATAGCTCCGATCAAAGTGATTTTTTCAGAAAATCTTCTATGATATATTAGATAAATATCACCAAGTTTCACGTTTTTATATTGGAAATTAAGGGAGAAATGGCTAAAAATCTTTCTATCTGAACGATCGGTGGTATGGGATATATACTATATATAGCTCCGATCAAAGTGATTTTTTCAGAAAATCTTCTATGATATATTAGAATAAATATCACCAAGTTTAACGTTTTATATTGGAAATTAAGGGAGAAATGGCTAAAAATCTTTCTATCTGAACGATCGGTTGTATGGGATATATACTATATATAGCTCCGATCAAAGTGATTTTTTCAGAAAATCTTCTATGATATATTAGAATAAATATCATCAAGTTTAACGTTTTTATATTGAAATTAAGGAGAAATGGCTAAAAATCTTTCTATCTGAACGATCGGTGTATGGGATATATACTATATATAGCTCCGATCAAAGTGATTTTTCAGAAAATCTTCTATGATATATTAGAATAAATATCACCAAGTTTTAACGTTTTTATATGGAAATTAAGGAGAAATGCCAACAACTTTCTATCTGAACGATCGGTTGTATGGGATATATATTATATATCCCTCCGATCGAAATGACTTTTTCATGAAATCTTCTATGATATATTAGAATAAATATCACCAAGTTTAACGTTTTTATATTGGAAATTAAGGAGAAATGGCTAAAAATCTTTCTATCTGAATGATCGGTTGTATGGGATATATACTATATATAGCTCCGATCAAAGTGATTTTTTCAGAAAATCTTCTATGATATATTAGAATAAATATCACCAAGTTTACGTTTTTATATTGGAAATTAAGGGAGAAATTGCCAACAATTTCTATCTGAACGATCGTTGTATGGGATATATATATATATATCCCTCCGATCGAAATGACTTTTCATGAAATCTTCTATGATATATTAGAATAAATATCACCAAGTTTAACATTTTTATATTGGAAATTAAGGGAGAAATGGCCAAAAATCTTTCTATCTGAACGGTCGGTTGTATGGGATATATACTATATATAGCTCCGATCAAAGTGATTTTTCAGAAAAGCTTCTATGATATATTATATATATCACCGAGTTCAACGTTAATACTTTCTAAATAATGAGGGAGAAATGGCTAAAAATCATTCTATCTGAACGATCGGTTGTATGGATATAACTATATATAGCTCCGATCAAGTGATTTTTTTCAGAAAATCGTCTATGATATATTAAAATATATATCACCGAGTTTCACGTTTATACTTTCTAAATTGCGGCAGGAATGACCAAAATCGTCTATCTGAACGATCGGTTGTATGGGAGATATATGTTATAGTGGTCCGATCCTACCGGATCCAACAAATGTCATATGATACCAAAAATACATCCTTGTGCCAAATTCATTGAGATATCTTAAAATTTGAGGGACCATTTGCGTTCAAAAGACAGACGGACGAACGGACAGACGGACTTGGCTATATCACCTCAGTTCGTCGCCCTGATCAATTCGGTATACTTAATGGTGAGTCTATCTTCTATATTTCTCAACGTTACAAACATCGGACCAAAGTTAATATACCATTTCATGTTCATGAAAGGTATAAAAAGGCTTTATCGGCTACCGCAAATTTTGCATTGAACATATTCGCTTTCCTCCATATACTTGTGATCCCGATAAGATACCTGTTGCCCTTTACTCTCATCTCAAAAAAGAGGAGATAATAGAGTAGAATTTTAATAACATGGCGAAGCCATTCACGGTTCCCTTTAGCGAGTACCGTTCTTCTTCATAGTTTAAGCAAAATGCAAATCCATAAACACGCAGCTAAATAGCGGGCTTATCGGGACCCTCTCTTTTCGTGCCATTTATGTCCTTCCACATAAATATTTTAACGCTCACGAGAGCTTAGTGAACTTTACTTTCCTCGACTTTAACTACCGATATACATAAGTGACCAGAAAGAAAGTTAAGCAAAATATGCCCCTGTTGGTGTCTTCTTTACAACTGCTTAAAATTTGCATATCGAAACCTCCTTCACAACCAGATTTGTTATAAGGATATTACTAATTCACATTGCCATGGGTTCCAATATCGATAAATTCTGCTCACCTGGCATGATTGACATAATCAGCGAGTTTACCGACTATCAGCGACTGAAATCAACGCGGACTGTACTAAGCTTGGGGACCGGGACTGAATCAGAAAACGAATCGGGAACCGAATACAGTACCGAATCCTGTACGGAACACAAAGTCGAACTGCAGCCGAAACCATAATCGAACCCGATACTGAAATCGGATCCGAATCCAAACCGGAACTGAAAATGGAACCGAAACAAGTATCCATCGTAATCCATCCGAAACTAGAGCCAAACCGAAATCCAAACGGAAGCTAGAGGTAGATTCAACACTGAACGGTGACTTCTTTCGAGTTTGACACCAGAGAACCGAAACCGCAACGCGAATTGGGAACAAAGGTGACATCGGAGCCCAAATCAACTGAACCGGAAACCGAAAACGCCATTCAAAACGAAGCCGAACCTGTATAGGCTGTGTTATCGTAGAGGTATAGACGAGTTATCGATAACTTATAGAAAAGGTGTCGTTATTAAAAAAATTTATTGTTTTGTTATCGAATCTGGTACTGAAACTGAAACCGAAACAAGAATCTATTCGAAATCCAAAGAAACTGAAGCGGAAACCAAAACCAAACGGAAATTAGAGGCGAATCTAACTGCATTCGATTTTAATACCAATGCTTATAATAAGAACCACTTATGTCTCATCCTTATAGGTACTTAACGACTTAACTGCATATTAGAAGAATAAGCCGCATGGATCGGCCATATACGCAAAACAAGTTAATTCTTTGCTAATTATTGTGCATGTGCATCTAGTCCTCACTACATATGTATGTGTGTGTGTGACTGTTTTGGCATACACTTTTAAGTCAGCAAAACTTTATATGGATTGACAGTCAATATCCCAGCTCTAGCATAACGTAATCATAAACAAGAGCAACAGAGTTCGCTGGGGTTCTAGGTGTTTGTATGGTACGTTCTACTGCATCAAGTATTCCATTGACTTACATGAAAATGTATGTTGGTTATAATATCGAACGGTACAATTACGAGCCATTAACTTCTCTTGGAGCCCAATACCTCATTGCGGCAAATTCATTACTTCACTTGTTTGTGTATGGAGCTTTCATATTTATCGATACGTACATGCGTACATACGTTTGTTTTTGCTAACTGTATATATACAAGCCCATCGCTATGTTAACACTTCCAAGTCTACACTTTTTTTCTAGTAAACGTCAATAATTTACATTGGAACTTTTCTCCATGTCCTACATAATTTCTGAGGTCCAGCACACATATGCGGTTGCAAGTCGTAATTACTAGTAATTGCATCTTTTGTACGAGGGATTTTGAGGCGTTGACTCACTGACCGTTGATAAATTTTTTCTAAGACAGGTTGTAAAGTGATAATCTTTCACTAAAAATCTGTTAGTGGGCTTTCGCCTTTTATTCAATTTACTTCACGTTAATTAGTTCTAAGCCAATGACTTGTATCTACTTTGAATAAGTCTTTCAGAGTTCTAAGGAAGCCGAGAAGGTGCAACTTTTCCGTAGTCCTAGTAAGCGCCGGGCGGTAAAGCAAGTAGTGACTTTATGAACTGCAGAAAGTGGAGTTGTGCAATATGTTGGGTCGCTCTGCATGAACTACACGAAGGATAGACTGCGGCCAGAAGGATAGATATATTGCACCGCAAAATGTTTGCGTCCCGCGCTAACTCAGATGACTCAAAACCCAATCTCTTTAAATCAGACTACGGATGGATAGCAGAACTCTAAGTTTCCTAAATCCTACTATTAATCCGACTAAGATAATTTTCAAAGTTTTCCTGTATATTTATGTTGCCTCGAATACAGTTCATTCTTATTTGGCCGCACGATCCCTGAACCGACATCGTTTTGGAGTAGAGCGTTCGTAATTCCTTGCCTAAAGTATTTACGAGGGATATGTACTATGTATTCAGCATTGCAGTGCCAATGTTATAAATGTTCTAAGAGTTTCGTTGGCTCCTACCAGAGCTGCCCATTTTACAGTTTCTTACATTTTAGCTGTGTATTCAACCAGAAAAGCTCCCCGTAAAACGGTATCGGCTTATCCACCAATTCATATAAAAGATGTATAACCTTTGGCGATGGGTCACAGCCTCCTGTAGCAACTAAAGTAATAGTAAGGATGAAAGACATTTTGCATGGCTCTGGCCAGATTGCTACCATATCTCTATTAGAATTTAAAACAAGGCTCAGTATGCCCAGTAATTTAGCTCTGGCTAGTTCAACTGCTCTGGCTAGTAAGCACGTTTACGGCCACCAACTAGACAGTGGGATGCTCTTCCAGAGCTGCTGCATTACTAGCCTTGAGCTCGGCCATTGCTGCTTAGAATCTCGTATTCAAAAATTCTCACTGCGAGGTCATACTGGCTGAGTTTTAATGCCCCTGCAAGTTAAGGCAACTTTTGCCAGAATTATTTTCGCAGTATTTTATAATGCAGGTGGCCCATAAGAATATGTGAACAGAGCTTGGCATAGTCGGCCAGCGTACTTTTTTTTGGTGTTCTGCCACATAAAAATGTATGTAATTTACAAAAGTTATTGCAGTTATGTTCTAAGGACTGACCGGAATGGTGTATTATATTACTTTGATTTATGAAGTTTGTGGTGGGGGTATTGAATAGATATACATATAGCAGTGCACAAGCGGTACACCTCTCTCTTTCTTTCATAGAGGCCGATTAAAAACTGGCGCAGGTCAGTTTGGAAAGACATTTCAATAGTTCAATGATTGCTCTTTTTTCTGTTCTCTGTGGTTTCTTAAAGTAGAACAATTCAACGAGAGCCCTCTCGACTTCTAGGAAGTCTCTAGTATTTGCCAAGAGGATTGACATAAGTTACAACAAAGTTCTGATACCTAATCAAGCTTCTCCGTTTGGCCGTCAAACCAACTCTGGTAACAGAGGGTTATAGCAACCTAATCTAAGCTCCTCGGACCCTAAATCAAATAGGGTTTCTTCAATAGCCCCAGATAAAATATTGTTAAACACGTTCCATGCTGAGTAATTCACGTAAATTCTCTGAGATTGGGAATTAATTATATGTTTCACAATGCATTGAAAGCCGACTTCGTGTTTGCAATAGGATGATGCGATAACGTTAGTCGTAGATTCGGTCTCGTTATATACAGATTCATCACACGCTCTAATCAGTGATTGAGTATGGTGTGCTGCTCTGGAATTTTTTGTTTGCAATTGCTCCGACTTAGAACACGAACAGAGCATAGAGCAGAGCAGTAGCATACAAATGTGATATCATTTCTTATGTCGCTCGTACGTCGATTTTTAGAGCGCAGCAATTAAAAACAATGAACGATTTGTACTTGTAGTGGAGCGATAGGAAAAAAAAATTATTGTTATTTGCTCTGTTTTGCATTCATATATAGAATTTTGTCTTTTCTCGCGCTACTACTTATCTATATATATAAATTCAAATTATGTATGTAGGTATAGATCGAGTTGCGTCCTAAACGGATCGACCGATGGACAACAAATTTGCACACCCACTAGAAACATTCCAATGATAGTCATAGGCTAAAATAATATAGATATATAAAAGGGGCGTAGCACCTCTCACGCAAAATGAATATTTGGTACTAAATAACCCTGATGGTATTCATGCTAGAACATTGAAATTCAGTAAGGAGTTATATGAGGTCAATCCCTAACACCGCCAAGAAAATGTGGGGTGGGGGAGAAGGGGCGTGGCACCTCCCATATAAATGGAATTTTTCATTCTGCATATCTCTGGATGTAGTAATGGTAGGATAATGAAAATTGGTAAGGAGCTATATGAGGTTAAGTCCTAACACCTCCAGTAGAATGTGGAATTGGGGAAAAGGGGGTGTGGCACCTTCCCTACAAATGGAATTTTTTCAGAAATATGGCTGCCGTACAAACTTAAGTTATTGTAGCAGCTAAAGTTTGACTATAGAGTTGTTTGGCTGTTATTCCTTTTGGATGTTTAGTAATATTCCGCCGTTAAAATTTTTGTTAACTTCAGTCTATCCGCATCTATATATATAAATAAAATAAAAAATGTAAGACGCTATAACCTCCGAAGATATCTAAGGCCGAGCTTCGCTTTCAATTGCGTCGTGCTCCTCTTGATTTTCCCTAAAAATTGGCCGGACGGGATCTACATGTTTTATGCCGACTCCGAACGGCATCTGCAAGGCAGATAAGTTTTCACTGAGAGCTTTTCATCGCAGAAATATACTCGGAACGCTTGCCAAACACTGCCGAGGGGCGACCCCGCTTAGAAAAAATTTTTTTCTAATTGAAAAACCTTATTTTTAAAATTTTGATGCTGCTTTGACCAGGGTGTGAGCCCAGGGCATACGGTGTGGTAGGCGGAGCACGCTACCATCACACCACGGTGCCGCCACACACCACGGTGGCCGCCATATATATATAAAGTTAAAATTATGAATGTTTGTATGTAGGTATAAATCGGGTTGCGTCCTAAACGGATCGGCCGATCACAACTTGAATCACCCACTAATGTTGGCCGATCCCGTGATTTTTAAAGAACAATGTTATCTGTGATTGTGTCCTCTCAGTCACAGCGGTTTTTAGCCGTACGTGACTGAGACGAAACAAATACCACGCCAACAGGAATCACGGATTGTGTTGCGAATAATAAACTCCGTAATTTTTTGGACATCTACTGTTATTCAGTCGCAGCTTAAGTAACTTTCTCATTGTATTGGTTCATAGCATAGAAGCGTTTTGTTTCTGTGCCGAGAGCTATGTTTGAGCCTGTGATGGTAACGGGAAATAAATGCTGTCACAGGCAATCAGTCACGAACATCCTTGTCTACAATAACTTCCAATGCAACGTGGGAACAGTGGTAAGTTTTCGGGTTTCAAGGGGTTGATAAACGCAATTACGAATGTATCTTACACATATTTAGAAGGCGAGCCTCTGGCGACCTCAAGTTTCTCATGGAACTAGGGAGTGGGGGCGAGATGGCCTAGAGCGTTCAAAATGGTCATATTACTCGTTCCCGATATGGTCGGGCTAGTACCGTAATGGTGCTTGTTAACGAAACATACCGGATTTATATCCGACAAAGGACCATTAACAACGATAACACTCTCCTAAATCTTCGTTGAGTGTCCTTAATGCAACAACAACAACAACATTGGTGAGTTTTCCGATTCAATTAAAATAACAACAAACGAAAAGCTACAACAATAAGTTAAGAACGGTAAGTGAAACGCGACATCATGTCCTACAAAAAAAACAAGAGAAAATACCAAGTGCTGCATAACCCATGCGCAACATAGCAGGTAGCAATAATTCTTTTTTGCTGTCGCTCCACTATAGACAGCATTTCGTTCGTAGTATTTATTCTGCTATTTGCTCTGCTCTAAAACACGACGTAGTTCATAACAGAGCCTAACCAATGCTATCACTTTTTTACGGCTCTGCTCTCTGCTCTGTTCATGTTCAGAGTCGAAGCTGTAGCAGAGCGTATTTTTTGTCGCTATTGCTAATCGGGACTAGCAAATGCAAACACTAGCTCAAATGCTTTTAGTAGGTATCACGAGGTACTGATTTGTTGAGTCCTTAGAAAAGCTTTTAGCACAGATCACTTTGAAAACACCGGATTATCAAGTTGTTCTCTTTAGATCAACGATACCCAGTTAAAACTGGAGTCCCTCTTGCGGGATGCGACTTAACAGCATAGAGTGCGATTCCAGTTTTTGGTATCCAGAGAAAGGACTTTCACTCTTCTTCAAAGTATGTAACATTGTTGAAAACAGTTTAAAAGAGTTGTTTTCAGTTAAGTTTACGTAAACTGAGGATTCACTTATTAACTCTAAGACTTCCTTTAATAAAATGCACAGAAAAAATTTATAATTTAAGCACATTAGTATTTATGTGGTAACACATACAGACAGACAGATGTTACAACGAAAGCGAATTTAGTCAGCGTGTTCCACTTTCCTTTATCACATTTTTTTTTGAATGGGAATAATCCACATCTACATATATTTATATTTACCTCTATACTATCAAAGAAAAATAAACAATAGTTGCCTCGCAAGGCATGTACATTAGGGTGGGTCGATTTCTATGGACGAAAGTTAACCTATATCGCGCCATCGATTTTTCGATAGGATTTGGGATCAGGAAAAAAAGTTCCACTACGCATGACCAAAAAATAATTTTCGAGCCTGTGAAATTTCATTTTTTTTTACTTTTTTCGACTTTGATTTTTAAGGTTTTTTCATGACCTACTAAAAAAATTTTCATGTAGGGTATACTCCGATCCAAAATTTCCGCTAAAAACGTTTTCGATAACAGTTTTTGAAAAAAAAATATATAAAAAATAACAGTTTTTTGAAAAAACAAAAATGTAAAAAAATAAAAAATAATTTTTTTTTGTTCAAAAAACTGTTACCGAAAACGCTTTTAGCGGACATTTTTTAATTTTATATATATATATATATATTTTTTTTTCAGAAAACTGTTCTCGCCAACGTTTTTATCGGACATTTTTGGGTCGGACAGGGTATACGTGAAAATTTTACAATCAAATGAAAATTGTTTGAGTAGGTCATGAAAAAAAACTTAAAAATCAAAGTCGAAAGAAATCAAAAAAATTAAATTTCGCAAGCTCCAAAATAATTTTTTTGGGTATGCGTAGTGGAACTTTTTTTCCTGAGTCCAAATCCTATCGAAAAATCGATGGCGCGATATCGGTTAATAAATCGACCCAGTCTAATGTACATGCTTTTATATAAATTCATATTTGCGTTAACGCCAATAAGTTGCAGCCTCAAGGGCTTTACTCAGATCCATTTAATCTAAGTTGCAATGTAGAAAAATGCGCAACATTGCAATATTTTTGCTCTCGCATAAAATCACTCAAACATAGTTCTCATATGTGTGTATGTACGTGTATATGTATATATGCAATACGCATTTCCACTAAGCACTACTTTTGGTGTCGCGAATGACTTATGGTATATTAACATTGATGCATTGCGATTACGGCGACATCTGCCACATACAAATAATTGCACCTGGCAACAAAAGCAGCAACAATAAAATCATCTCTTTAATTATTCTCCTCCCATAACTAGTTGCAGCTATCTATCACGTATATCTCGTCTGCTGGATGTTTTCATATTTGTTTTGTCTGAACTGTAGTGTTATTACAACTGCTGCGTATACTTAATTGTTTGGCTTTCCACTGTGCAAACAATAACAAGAGTTTTATCGTTAGCTTATGTGAAAATGTGCTAAGTCAACTTTTACGAATTTACAGGAGACGAAAAAACTGAATAGTTTTTGAAATACCCTTCTTTTTTCAAAAGCTGTGAATGAGGATACCTTAGTGCAATGCTTTTGAGTGTAGAAGCTTCAAATAAGATAAATAAAAATCAGGTATGCCAACCCAGCAGCTATTTTGTGACTTAGCACAATTTCCGCACTCAAACAATTTTTTCTCTTGACTTAGCACTTTTTACCCAATATGTTTCCGCATCACTCCTCCCTTTTAATGATTGAAATATAACACTAAAACTATATATTTCACAAAAATACTATTATTTGTCAAAGTATTTCTAACGGTTCTGATCTGGACTCTTTTGCTAAATTCAAACAAATGATGTGTTGTCTCTTAGTCCATAAAGACAACTGCCATATACTTTATCTACAAACTAAATGCTAAATCTCTTAATCGTTGTCAAGAGAATAAAGACTTGGGTGTAATTTTGACTGCAAACTCTTTTTTCTAATCACATTGCCTTAGTTGTTTCAAAATTTGTTGCAATGACTATATCTCCTATAAAATTGAGAGAGCTCAAACATTTTTTACAAAAATTACTTTACGTATGCTTCACTGGCCAGACGGCCTCCCGATCATATACCAGCAGGTGCAAATTGCTTGGTCTCCAGGCTCTGCATGACAGAACAACTTGAATCTCACTCATGCTTGCCTATAATGTAATAAACGTTAGCACGAATTGCTCTGATTATCTAATTTGTTCATTCCATATATTCCACTGCGTGATCTTTGGCATAATAGATTATTTATCGAAATAACTCATAAAACGAATTATGCTATGAATGAACCTATAACTAGGACTATACATCTAGCAAATCGATTCAGTAGTGTTATTAATCTTAATAACAGCTTATATAAGTTTAAGCTTGAATTGTTTTATATTTTTACTAGTCTGTAAGAAAAACATGTAGTTATAGATTAGCAAGAATTGAAGTAGATTATGGTCAGCGCAAAGCAATTATCAAACACCAAAGGCATGTCTCAATTGGATGAATCCAATTCAAGGGTTGTGTTCGCAACCCTCCAAGTGGTTGCCAGCGCAATATATAGCTTCTCCAACACAATTGTCAACCTCACCTAACAGTGGCGAATCCTGTTTCATTGACAGCCGAGGCTCTGGCGACCCCAAGTTCCTCATGGAACTAGGGGGTGGGGAGGGCGGTAGGCCTAGAAGGTTAAGTGGTCTATAAATCTATATCGGCAAATGACCATCACCTCGGTAACACTCCCCAAAGCCTTCGGGGAGTGTCTTTATCGTTAAAAAACAACAAAAACAAAGCATGTACTTTTAGACTGAATGATTAATAAATAAATAAAATGCGCGCACAAAGAAATGACTAGTAATTCAGATTGATATTATGACAGGTTGACTTAGCACATTCTTTTTACAGCTGACGACTTAGCACATTACACATTATTGCCCACAGCACGTAAAAATGAAAATGAAAATATTTTTTTGCGTTCGATGTATTTTGAATTCAGTTTTAAACTGCGTCAAATAGAATTAAAAAAAAAGGAAATACACATTTTCACATTAAGCTAACGTTATGTGTATTATGTTCCTACAATATATGAAAGTATGCATATAAATAGTGTTATCATTTGCGACTGCATAGAAGAGCTTTCTTGAGCTGCTAGCCACCAGGAATAACGCCCGCAAATTTTACCAAAAATACGGCGACAGACGGAAGGTTTAAGTCCGCGCAAACTCCTGTAAAAACGAAAACGACGGCCTTGTAACGATGTCCAGAGTACTTATATATGGAGGGAACTCTCCTCTGCTCTCTATAGGGAAATAGCGATGTACCGCGCAGGATGAGAACCCGATTCCGCAATAGATAAGATGGAATTTTAAGCCACCTTCGACAGCACAAAAAGGAGCGCCGCAATGTCTGCATTTGGTTTCTCCGCAATACTTATATGGCTGTGCAAAATGACGCCGAGAAACACCATCAGCTCAGTCAGATTAGGAAAGACCTCTCCGAGCCATCCCAAACGAATCGATGTTTCAGACAGGGTGACCGCCTATCGTGAGATTTCTGTAATAGATGCTGGAGAAAGGGCAGCCCCACTCTACTAGAAGAACAGGTGGAAAACGATTTAAATTTCCTTGTTGTGACCAATAGCGCCAGTTGGCAGCGCGAAGAACCGCTTAACGGTTTAGGGTCAATTAAGTAATAAGTATCATAGGAAGTCTAAGCCGCATGTCACATTTATTCATCGATTGGCTTGGTCTCACAAGGGGTTTAATTTTACATGTTAACTTTACCGGAACTTTTGGTCACCGGCATTCGCACGAGAAGGTGTTAATGTTTGTGATACAAGGCAACACAAACCTTTGTACCTTCCGCAACGAAATTGTCAACCTCACTACCCGGAGGGAATCATGCTATAAATATGAATATATCATGTACGTATTTATCAGGCGAGGCCAACTTCCTATGGACCTAAGAGGTGACACCGGGAAGGCCAAGAAGGTTCATTGTGGAATGGTCGGGGTGGCCTTATTGATACTTGTTGCCTTATCCATTTCGCGAAATGACCATACATATTGATAACAATTCAAAGACTTCGGGGAGTGTCTTGATCGCTACAAGAGAGGAAGAAAGTCAATCTAACCCTTGAATGAGCTAGGCTATGCGGTACGTATCATTATCCTTTGAAATCCTGTTGATGTTGGATGACACGTGTTCTTCCGATATCTCGGATTGCTAAGTACCTACCTATTCGCTCGAGGCCTGTCAATAATTCTTCCAGATACTTCTTATTGAGTCCTCATAAAATCACCTGCTTCGCATAAAAACTTGGGATGGAGCAAAAGATCCACCTCCCTAACTATGCAGTACTATCGGAAAATTGTAAGCCGGCAATATGAATCGTCTTGTCTGCAGTCTTTGCTATCGGCAGAGAAAATAGTGTATCGGTTAACTGAAAGGGAAGATTGTCGGTACACACGCCATATCGAAGGATTGGTAGAATAGCGGTACCTCGTAAAAATCCACTTGGTCCACAGCAAGTTCGTTGCCGCAACCTTCTCAGCAGCAAACTCTTTCCTTTTACTTTCGCTTTGACCGCGGAGACAGCAAACATTGAGTAAAGTAAAGTAAATACTTTGCCGATTGACCGCCGAGATGATTTAGGCCGAGCTTTACCTCCAATTTGCGTCGTGCTCCCTTTTCATTTAGCCTTCAAATTAGCAAGACGGGACCTACACTTTTTTTCCAACAGCAGCTGCAAGGCAGACAGATTTTCACTGGAATTATTTTCATTCCGCCGGACGAATCCGCATAGAAAGAGTTTTTCGAATTGAAAAACGTGTTCTTGCTTTGCTGGGGACTTGAACCCTGGACCCTCGTGTGTACTGTGAGATGCATACAACAATTTGAACCCTGATTTAATTTGTATAGTTGAATTTTCCGACAGGGTGGATAAATGATGTATATTGGAACGATTTTCCGTCATCCCTGTCAAATCGTTTCGAGAACGATATCGACACGGATGATGGCACAACGCCGAAACCGGTTTGTCTCGAAACAAATTTGACAGGGTGGCGGAAAGTCGTTCCAATATACACAATTTAAACCGTCTTCCAATTTCTCCCTTGAAGGGAACTTATGTTCTCTACCTGGAGTCAACAACTGGGATTGGTACCAGAGATAGGTCAGCTTTGACACCAATTGCACCATTCCAACCTTTCATTGATTCACTTTTCGTCTAGCGCCTTTCGTCAGATACCTACTTAAGTATCGGCCGAATGACTGTGATGTACACAGCATGGATGATATACGGTGAAAGCTCAGTGCTTCCCGAAGGCAGTTAGAATATGCTACCAGAGCTTATTTAATCTCACCTTAACATCCTCTCTCCATTTAGCTTCCAGTCAAAATACTTTGCTTCTGAAAGTTATATCATTCAGTTTTGACCGGAACGAGGAGCGATTGTTTGTTGTTCTACGTGAATGGGGGCATGCTCTGTGCTATGGCATTAGTTTGGGATCGTTTTGCCTAAGCAGTCGTGAAATGGTGCAATGTTGCCATTTCCATGAGCACACTTTTGTTTCTATCGAATCTACGGGGGGCAGAAAGGGAAGAGAGCATATGAAGCCGCACAAGCTCTTACTCTCCTTTGACGTTTAAATTCTCGCCAGTCCTTGGAAATCTATACCTTGTCTTTATATATTCTTAAAACTCTTTTAAGGAATAACAACTCTACAAATATTCAAAAATGTAAGTCAACCCTAATATGGCAATTTTTGTAAAAAAAACATTCGAATATTAAAATGTAAACTAGTTAAGTATAATACGGCGTGAGCCAACCAAATTGCTGTGTAAATAAATTACGCTCAGCCGCTAATTAGAAAGCTCAATATTGAAGCGAATGTCAAGTGAAAGAAATGTTTGCAGTACTTAATTTGCTAAATATAATGCCTGGTTTTCACTGGGTAAGTTTGACCACAGACTTGGCCATATCAAGAAAACGGCTTGTCATGCAACGTCAAATGGGGTTGTCATCTGTTTTGACTATAAAGGACAATTAAATTTACTAATACGTGAAAGCGACATTTACCTAAAGGCATGCCAAATTTGATATAAAAATGATTTTGACCGAATGAAAACCAGCATAGGTAACTTGAAATTCCGAATATATTTTTTTTAATTTGAGCTTATTAAACGCTTTAAGGACAAAGTTCAGTCAAATATACCCGAACTGAATTTACAGAACCATTCGGGTGATTTATAAACTACTTTAAACTTCACTTTTGTATGTAGCGTATAAGTCTTAGGAAAACTGCTCATGCCTTAACCTAAAATTGTATTATGACCTACAACTAAATTAAATTTTCTACTTTTATATTTACTTTCAGATACAACAATTTAGACGTCAACAAAATATAAAGAGCTAACATGGGTTCCAATTGTGGTGTTTGGGTGGCCAATACTGCTATGCCTATTCAACTTCCTCTTTTTTGTAAGTATGAAACCAAAACCTCTGCTATCTGAAGGATTATACGCATACATCTTTATTCTCTTCGGAGTGATGATCGGCGGAGCATTTTCCAGTTTCACGAACTATGTAAATCTTATCTTTATCAAATCCATGATCAGAAGGGTCGACGTGGTCATATCCAATAGTTTCTAAAATATTGCTATGTAGTTCGAGAGCATGTGAGATCTATATTCGGCATTAATATTTTATCAACAACAGTGAAGTAAGATTTTACTTAAAGAAAGAAATCTATGAAATATTTCATTTGACGTTTTCGTTTTCATCAACACAGGGTGACTAAACGACGGTTAAATCGATATTGTGAATGTTTTGTAGAACAAATGCAACATCTATTATGAGTACACGAAAACTAGCAACACAGCTGACTTTTATTACACTTTTCTTAGGACGCAAGCTTCAGTTAGCATGGGGAAAACTAAAATTCCGATAACATACAGAAAAGTGAATCATGAAGAAGGCGAAGGTGGCCCTAACTGCGTTTTTGATAACTATTTTTCATTTTAAGATTCAATTATTGTGGACCTTGGATTGCTTAGGAGTATTTGACGGTGTTATCTTGCTAGATTGTCGCCTGGGCAGGGTATTTACAGGCTAACAGTGTTTGAAATGCGTTGTGAAGGAATGACGATAATACGAGAGTTATTTCAGGTCGGCATTCTAGTCATATAACAGTATCTCACCCAAGGAAATGAGCATGCTGTTCACCGTGCTGAATATGGAATTGTTCAATTGTTTGGCTAGAGTCTTGTCTTCCGCCCTAAGTAAGTTGATATCATCGGGAAACAGATGACTCATGGCCAAGATAACCGACGCAAGTTTTGAAAGCCGAACTCAAGCCGGATAATGTTAGATCGATTCCTAAAATTCTACTTAATAAAGCGATTGATTTCCGCAATCTTTCCGGCAATTCAGCTGCAGTATTTTGTTAACATTGCATACGGCGAACGCTAGGGCTGAAAAGTTGCTTCCCTGGGACAAAAAAAATATTTGGCTTGGACGTCTAATTTTTCCATGAGCAAATGTCGCTGAGAATACCTTCTGGGCTAAAGCATCTAATTTCATTCGCCTATATCCTGGCTCAACCTGTTTTAATTCGCTGGGACCATGTACAGTTTACTCGCGGTCTCAAATGTGAAAACGTTAAAGATCTTCCGTGGTTTGTTTCTCTCGAATACTCTTAGAACCGCCTCAACTAATCTTGTAGCCCAACTAGCTATCGAGGGAACAATTACTAGAAGCCAAAATCGAAGCCGGACGCCATGTTATCAATCGAAACTTAAAGGGTTTGTTATCGATGAGTTATCTGTTTGTTATTGGCTAGGACATGCGCATATTAAACCATTTCGTATCAATGCTTTAACGGTTTGTATCGATGTTTTTCGACGAGTACAAACGAGTTATCAATCTGCTATGGAAGTCTTAAAATCATCTTATCTAAAAGTTATTGATACATAATCGAAAATTTGTTGTTACTTATGAAAATTATCGATATTTATTAAAAAAGTGACCGATTTGTTATCGAAAAGTTTTTAAATAGATATCAGAGAGTTTTATCCTTCAATATTGAGAATCATAGGCTTTGTTTTCGAAAATATATCCATTTATCTTCGAAAATTTTTTGGTTTATTTTCTAAAGTTATCGATATTTTGACGAAACATTTATAAATTTTTCATTGAGAAGTTATCGGTCTGTTATCAGTCTGTTATCGAATGTTATCGAATTTTTCTCAACAAAAATCTATCAAGTTGTTACCGAAAGTTCCCGAATTTTCATAGGCGTATTAACAATTTATTATGACGTGTTGCCGATTTGACTCGTCGGTTTCTAATGATAACAGCTACAGATGAAACTTTCATATAAAGTCAAAGACACGACTGTTACCCATCAACACCAAGTCGATAAGAAACTAATAAGAAGCCAATGACTCGGCCATAAAAACCGCTGACTCGTCAATGAAATAACGCTATCGATGTTATCGATAAGAAAACCGACAAAGCCCTTTTCCGAAAGCCCAGAATTATGTGTTTCTGGTAAGGATAACTCTGTTGTGGTTTAACTTCAGCCCCTGGGTTAGAGGTACACCTATATACTTATGCATCGAACTTCATGGGTACATGGTACTCACGCCTTTTTGTTTGAATTACCATTGTGACCACAAATTCAAATTACGCATTTTGAATGGTATTATAATTCCACTTCTTAATGCCAATGGAAACCGAAGTCGCAAACATTTAAACAAAAAATACATACAAACAAACAACTATTATATTACATCTCTGTGCATATTTATAATTTCACTTTCACTACAACGCCGATGCACTCCTTCAGTTGATTTTAAAATTTGCACTTTCTTAATAATTGTTTATATTTATAGGAATTTATTTGTTCGCATTTATACTTATTACTCGTAAATTTTTCTCCAAACTACAGGTCATTGGCACAATTGTATTGGGCACTGGCACTTGGTTGGCGGTTGACAAAGGCCCTCATTGATTGCATTGCTCAAGATGGTGGAAGCGAACACATTAATGTAAGTATCGATTATATTGTTTGAGGTAATTATTTTACACATAATTATGGAAAGATAAGTATCTATGCCGGATTCAGAAACATACGCGCGGCCGCCGTGGTGTGGTGGTAGCGTGCTTCACCTACCACACGAAGATTCTGGGTTTACGCCCGGGAAAAGCAACAGCAAAATTTTAAAAACAAGTTTTTTCAATTAGAAGAAAGTTTTTCCCAGTGTATTTTTGCCTATTTCTGCCATGAAAAGCTTCTCAGTGAAAACTCATCAGCCTTGCAGACGCCGTACGGAGTCGGCATAAAACATGTAGGTCCTGTCCCGCGAATCGGTAGGAAAAATTAAAAAACGAGCACGACGCAAATTGGAAGAGAAGCTCGGCCTAAAATATCTTCGCAGGTTTTTTGTTTTATGTGTATTTTTGTTATTATATTAAAATGCATTTACAACAACAAACTATTTTCAATTATATAATCGTATTGTGCAATGGTCAGTCACATTGACATTGGGTTGGCGCTTACGGATACCCATTCATTAAAATATGTACATTAGGGTATACCATTTTTTTTTGTTATAAAAACTGATAAGAAACTACGAGTAACAGCAATCCTATTGTCAACCTCACATACGCGAGGGGAATCCTGATAAAAATATGGATATATCATACACATACTTAGCAGGCGAAGCTCCGGCGACCGCAAGCTCCTCATGTTACCAGGGTGTGGAAGGGGGGATGTCCTTGAAGGTGTAATGTGGTCATATTTATCGTTCCCGAGGATGCTCGTGCTAGTACCTTAATGGTGTTTGTTACCGGAACATCGATAACATTCCCCAAAAGCATTCGGGGGTGTCTTTATCGTTAATACAACTACAACAACAACATCAGCAACGAGGAACTGGGAAACATAATAGTTCAGGTAACAAAATCCAGCCTAGGATAGATCCAAGCAGCAAAACTCATAAATTCAAGCAAGATAGAGCCTAAAAGATCTAATTTAAATATATCCCTTCGTTATATAGGGTTAAATACCTAAGGAGGTACCCTCATTCATTAAAGGCCTCTGCATACAACAATAAACCGAACGGTAATTAACTTAAGGTCGCAGTGCATCAAGGCCTACGAAACGTATGAACAAAAATGGTGGTGTTTGTGTGTGCTTTATGGGCGTCCCAATGTGATCAACCGACCTTGAGACAATTTTTACAGTAGCTTTCGGGGTCCTTCGCTATTTTTCTGGCTCTATGAAATTTAGAAAAGTAGGAGGAATCACGACACGAGGCAATACAAATGTCATTTGGCTAAAAATCCGGATCTAATTGGCTCAAACTATTCATATAGAAGTATGTATATGCACTCTGTACAGAATTTTAGGAAAGTGGGTGGTGCCACAGTGAATATGAGGAAATTGAGGTGGTATAGGTAGGTAGGTAGTGGGAGTAAGAGTGAGAGTGGGATTGGGAATGGGAGTGCAAATGGGAGTTAGAGTGGAATTGGGAATCGGGTTGGATGTGCGAAGGAGAATTAGAATAAAAAGGAATGTAGATAAGGAAATAATGACTATGAATAAAAAGGAGAGTTAGAAAAAAAAACAAGGTAGGACGGGACTGTGCCGAAGACTTCATAGCTTTCATGAATGGGGCTGAACAATAATCTTATCCCGTTCGTAATCTCCAAATAATCGGATGTGTAAATTAAGAAATATATAGTGAACAGATGTCATACCTAAACGATTTTTAAGATAAATATAAAATAAAAATGGCAAAAAACCCCTTATCTGAACGATCGGTTGTGATATATATTATATATAGCTCCGATCAAAGTGAGTTTTTCAGGATATCTTCTATGATATATTAGGATATATATCACCGAGTTTCACGTTTTATACTTATAAATTGCGACAGGAATGGCGAAAATCTTCTTATCTGAACGATCGGTTTGTATGGGAGATATATTTTGTGGTGGTCCGATCCTACCGGATCCGACAAATGTCTAATAAAATACAAAAATACATCCTTGTGCCAAATTCATTGAGATATCTCAAAATTTGAAGGACTAGTTTGCATTCAAACAGACAGACGGACGGACAGACGGACATGGCTATATCAACTCAGTTTGTCGCCCTGATCAATTCGGTATATGAATGGTGAGTCTATCTTCTATATTTCTCAACGTTACAAATATCGGACCAAAGTTAATATACCATTTCATGTTCATGAAAGGTATAATTATTAGGCGATGAGAAGGATAGTAATAATAGGAAGAGAAACCACTTTTTAAATATACGAAAAGCAATAATATTTGATCAGCATTGAAAAACGTCATTTCTTAGTACTGCGCTAGTTGACATCAAATTTAGATCGGCTGAATTGATTCAGTTTTAATATTCATTAAATAATTTCGGACATTAATTAAGTGACATTAGTTTCTTCGACTACATCGGCTTCTATTTTCGTTCTTGTTGCAGCTGCAAAAACACTATCCTAAGATTAGGAAATATTACGGATGTGGGCAGTCGGTTTCCAGATATGAATCCGATACACTCCGCTGCTAGCCCGGCTGCCTGAGGAACACATTTTTTACTCCTCGAACCTCCGGGTCTGTGAATTTCAGTCGTCTCTTACAACAAGCGTGCCTATCGCGGAAATTTTCTACGCCCTTAACCCGATGGAGTAAATACCTGTCCTCATATTTGATCACTACACACTTCTATCAGCCTTTACTCCGTTTATACTCGAATAAGTAGGCTGAGGTTGCTGTGTTCTGTTACGGAGCCAGGTTTGCCTCTACATTCCTCATGATATTCGCACCATGTGTATGATGGATATAATGTATTAACAACACTGGCACTTTGTTTTTATGTGTGCTTCTCAATATTCGATTTGTACAAGCTTTATTACGACTTTCCTGAAGTTTAATAACATGTACAATAGAAGAAAGCTTGGCATTACTTCTGCTTTTATTAAGTGCTGACCACCACACCGAAGAATAGAAGAAAGAAGAAGAAAGAATAAAAAAAATAATAATATATGCAACTTCCGTAGAGATTTTAAAACCGTTTAAATTTTTTGGCGGGACGGGACCTACATGTTTTACCGCGACTCCGAACGGCGTCTGAAAGTCAGATGAGTTTTCACTGAGAAGCCTTTTGGAGTGCTTGCAAAATCACTACCGAGGCGGCTGCCAAAGAATAGGCTGGGTTTTATAACCGCGCGGTATACAGAAAGTGAAATCTGTGTAGCTTCAGATCCTACCCTTTGCTCATAACTGCCTAGGAAGCAATTAATACTTTTTCGAGATATTTAGCTGAATGTTCAGCTTGATTCCAAAACAAAGCAGAGATATTTCGCCTCCACCGACAGTTTGAGGTTTGATTCAGTTAAAGAGTGGGAGCCCATCCTAGCGTAGATTTGTTGCAGCACTCGCTAAATATCATCATTTTCGTCTGAGTTGCGTTCACTTCAAAGCCATTTATTCGTGACTAGCCTCCAATGCAATGTGGTATGCGCTTTCTATGTTTACCGACAGCAGTTACTAGGGCCATGTTGGAAAGTCAGTTTTTTGCAACAGTGTAAGCAAGAGGACTTGAAACATTTTGATACCATAATAAAAAGGATCCTATTTTATTAGCAAGTCGACCCGAATTTGGGAATAACTTTGAACCCTTAAGAACTCCGAACCCGTTTAAAAAAACTTAGGAAAGAAAGCAAAGAAAAAGGAAAGGAGGGAGACGAAAAGGAAAGATTATAAGTCAAATTCAAATACCAAAGTCGAAACCGAAAAAGGGCTGATGTGCCATCAATTTGTTATGGAAGTGTTTCGTTTTGTAATCGGTTTGTTATCAACGAATTATTGTCGAAATATTCGTTTGTTTCTCGATTCCTCGATTTCATAGGTAAGACACCTCGACGAGTTTATCGATTTATTATCATAAACTTCGATATCGACAGGAAACATTATCAATCAGCGACTGATTATTTGTCGATAGTTTTTTTGGTTTTTTTATCAAAAAGATATCGATGTGTTATCGAAAAGTTTTCGACATTTTATTGAAAAGTTATCGGTTTGATATTGGCGTGTTACCAATTTTATCGGCATGTTATATATTTTTATTAAAAGTTATGGCTTTGCTACAAATTTCTTATCAAATTGTACCAATTTGTTATCAGCATGTTATCGATTTTTATTTTGGACTCAACGGCTTGTTGTGACAGATACCGATAAAACTCCAATATGTAAATTCGATGACGCACCCGTCGATAACAAGCCGATAAGAAGCTGATGACTCTGCGATAAACAAGTTGACAGCAAACTGCTAGCTCGCAATAATTCGCTACCGGAAATAAGTCCTCATAAAACAAAAAAATTATCGGTATATGTTGTTACTGATATGAAGCCGACGAAGCGCTTTCTCGAAGCTCGAAACTATGTATTTGTTTTCTGGTAAATTACCTCGGTCGTGCTTTACTTAACATTAGTTAGCCGTAGATTATCGTCGTCTACACCTAGTGCATATGTATAAGCAAATTCAGAGGTCTTCGAGTGTAATCACAGACCTTTTTATAAGCTTCATTATTTAGTTTCACTTTTGTTTGATCTGTAATGGAATCATTCGCAAGATTAATTTGATAACACTTACCCCGGTGTCCGATGTGAGCTGAAATTTTGCACACGATGTATAACACCGATGCCGACATGCACTATTCCTTTGTTAGATTCTCGATAATTATGGATAACAAAGACAGTTATCGGTACTAAATGATTTGTATTTACTTGGCATAACAGCCTAGTCCATACACACCCACCGTGGTACCATATCCGTGATTGTGATATTTGGATAGTGTGGATCACACGCAGTATCACGCGTGTGATCTCCAGACGCTTGCGAAAAGAGCGGAGACAGACAACACCTCTGTGTATGTTTCTGTGTATAACCAACATACGCTGAATTTTCTTAAGGCTTGTTTAACTCTGTAATCTTAATATCTGTAAAACATTTTATTTTGCTTTTGGAAAACATTACGTGATTTGAAGAAAACTGCAGAACAATATTGCATACACAGACTTAAGTTAATCAGATGGAAAAGACTCTAGGAAAATTTGAGACATGATGTGGCAATTACGCGTGCCCGTTGACGAAATTATTGACAATCCTATATGATAATCGTGCTAGGACATTAGCGATCCTTCCATCAACTGAGACAGCACTTTAGCGAATACTCGACTGGTTTATTGATTGGCAGCTACAAACACACCCATATTAATTGTGGCATTAAATTTAAAATATCCAGACATGCAGACAAGCTGAACTACCTAATAGCGCTACCACCAGTCAGCTCGTTGGCATCATTGCCAGTAGCGCCAATAACACCGAAACTCGCGCCACTGTAAACACACAAAAGGTCGTTTCACCTCAATAGCGCACCAGGTGAAATGTAGTTTCTACGCACATTCACTACTAAAGAAAGCGTCAAAAATTCGGTTTCGCTTGGAGTAATTTCGTACAATGAGCTACCATTGAGCTGGCAGAGCGCGCATTTGCGCTGGCAGCCACTCATTAGCATATTTTACATCACTAAACAAGGCACGACATGATCCAGGCTCATAGACTTTGTTGAAACGCACGTATGTGTGAAAAGCGAAGCACTCGAAGGAATGCACCCTTGCAAACAACAGCCAGTCATTTCAAAGTGTAAAAATTCTAGTAGATATCAACGAACGCTAACGCCGATTGTAGGTCTGTGATGCGCTGTAAGATGTTGCATAATTTTCTGCGCACAATTGAGATTTGTTTTTACAGATTGTTTTGCGATGGAATTTAAGACCTAAGGCCAAAGATAGAATATCTCTATTTTAAAACAGATTTAACCCACAGATGGAGAGAGTCTGCAATAAGTAGTTGTAAAAACTTGGAAGAAACTCGCGGCATGATTGCTATTAGCGATCATTGAAAAAGATAAAGGATTAAGTTTTAAGTTTATTTTTTAAGAAACAAAAAAAACAAACAAAACACTGGGTATCCTCCTCATTCTC
>JARSSU010005284.1:0-51974 GCA_029619165.1 Eurosta solidaginis | reverse complement strand
TTTATTTTTCTAGCATTATGTCGGCGTTACTTTATTATAGAACTTTTGTTGTGGAAATTTTACTAAGTACGACTCAGTTCTTATAGGTTTCCTAGACGTTTTTGGACACGAAAATAGCAAACATTATTACCAAAAGTTTATGAGTTGTCTTCTTTATAAATTATTTTCCACTTAGCTTTAGAAAAAACTTCAAAGAATTGTATAACGAAAACTTTGTTTATATATCACTTTTGAAAACGTTTTCGCAAACTTGAAAATTCGATAAGTGTTTGTAAATCTGCATGAAAATTAAAATATTTGTTTTTTTTAGTAATAATTAACAAGTAGCAAAGGTTAAAACTTAAACCTTAAGTTCTCAAATTTGCGTTGGTTTTTGTACGATTATTGAAGAGTGCAGATTTTTTCCCACATAAAAAAGCTATACATACACTTTGTATGGAAGAAAAGTTAACACAACCTTGCACTTTGTTGAACAAAAGTCAATTTTACCACAAAACAGGCTGCTCAAAATGTTTCTCAAAGTTCTAACACAAAAATTTTTAAATTTTCATGAATATTTTTAAATACTTGTGGAATTTCGTATTTCCTCAAAAATATTCGAATTCGGCTTCAAACATAGTTTTCTTTATACAATTTTTAAGTACTACAAAACTCACATTTTGAAATTTTATTAGAATTTCGAAAACTTCTCTAGTATTTCGAAAACTTCAAAAACATAGTTTTCGTTAAAAATAAATTTTTTTTCTACAAAACTCATTTCTGAGAATGTGTGAAAATTGTAAGAAAAATTCGAAATTTTAATGAAAATTTGAAAAACTTCGAATTTTCGAGTATTTGAAATCTGTATACAATTCTTTTAAGTTTTTTTCCTACAAAACTAATTGCTTAACATGTTTTTGAAAATTCGAAGAACGAATTTTGTAAAACTTCTCAAATTTCCGAGTTTATGAAAACATTTCCGAAACTGGTTTCCAAACTACATTTTTCTTGACTACAAAGCTGTGTGTCAAAACGTTTTTGAAACTTCATAGTAAACATTTTTAAATTTTTACTAAGGTTTTGGAAAACTTATCGAATTTTGAAATATTTCTAAAACTTTCGAAATCAGTTAACAAAGGGTTTTGTTATCCCTTTCTTATATATTTTTTTCACTACAAAACTGGTTGCTCAAAGCATTTTTAAATATGCCAAGTAAAGTTTTTAAATTTTTGTTAATATCCACGAATTTTCGAGTATGTATTTCGCAGCCGGCTTGCAAACATAGTTTTCGGTATACAATTTATTTAAGTTTTTCAACACAAAAGAAGGGTGAAGAAGGCCAAAAAGAGGGTGACGAAGGCCTCAACGGCACTTTATGCATGTAAAAGAATGCTGGGGTGTACGTGGGGCCTATCGCTCTCTCTTTCTCATTGGGTTTTTACAGCGATTGTAAGCCCTATTCTATACTATGGAGTTCTTGTTTGGTCACACAAAAAGCAACCTACATCAAAAAATTATAGGGGGTATGCAGACTATCGATGCTTAGTATTACGGGAACCCTGAAAAAAACCCCGACGGCTGCACTGTATGCCATTCTGCACATTCCACCTGTAGACCTGGTAGCAAAGAACATAGCTTTAACAACTGCAACCAGGCTCGGTGCCTCGGGGCAGCTTGAGCGCCGACCATATGGCCATAGTAGTATAGCGTCATCAATCACAAGACGAACAGACTACCTGATTCCCTATCTGCGCTTCGAGGGAGATCTTAAGGCCACAATAGAGGTGGACAGTTGGCGCAAGGGAGCGCAAATGGCGGACGAGGCGATACATGTGTACACAGATGGTTCCAAAGTAGTGGAAGGAGTAGGGTATGCGGTATACTGTGCTGATCCGGAAATAAGCAGATCCTACAGGCTGCCGGATTACTGGAATGTTTCGGAAATATTAGCCGTAACCAAAGCAGTAGAAACCCTGGAAGAGAATAGCTTAAGCTGCAACCGTGTAACTTTTATATTTACAGTGAAGCAGCGATTAAGGCAATAATCTCGCATAGCACAGCATCTAAATGCGTGTTAGAGTGTAAGCAGTCTCTGGAGAGAATCGGGACAAGGAGAAGCATACATCTATATTGGGTCCCAGGGCATATGGGAATAGATGGCAATGAAAAAGCGGATGAACTAGCTAAAAAGGGCGCATCCCTTGAAGCTTGCTCCGTTTCCAATTAGACTGTGCGAGATTAAGCGAAGTCGAGAGGTGCACATGATCGACCAAGCAGGAAAGACGTGGGTTCAAGCGCGGGGCTGTAAACGCTCGAAGATTATGTGTAGGTCTTACAACCTTAGGCTAACAAAGTTGCTTCTATCATTAAAAAGAGAGGACTGTAGACTCATGACGGGTATTCTGACTGGACACTGCCTTCTGGCGTCACATGCCTTTAAATTAGGCTTGGTCGGTGATAGCAGATGTAGGAAGTGCGGGTTGGAGGAGGAAACGATCGAGCACGTTCTATGCTCGTGCCCTGCACTTGCCAGGCTAAGCCTCCAGCTATAGGAGTGATATAGCTGTCAGATCTAGAAGCAGCAAGTGGCTTAAGTCCTAGGAAGCTTCTAGTATTTGCCAAGAGGACGGAGTTATTTTATAACATAGGTCCTGGTTTTTGATAGGATTTTCAGTTTGATCGTTCAAACAAACTTCTGGTAACACTACGGACTCAATCAGTCTATGTGAGGTCCTCATGGACCGGCCAGTTCAACCTAACCTAACCTAACACAAAACTCATTACTCGAAATGTTTCTGAAAAATCGAAGAAAATATTGAACTGTTTATAAAGATGTTTCCAAAACCTCTCGAATATCCGAGTTCTTTGAAAACGTTTCAAAATTGGTTTACAAATATAGTTTTAATTTACGACAACTTTCAAAATCGGTTTACAAACATAGTTTTCATAATACAATTGCGTCAAAACGTTTTTGAAACTTCTAAGTAAACATTTTTAAATTTTTACTAAGGTTTTCCAAAACTTATCGAATTTTGAAGTATTTCAAAAACTCTATCGAAATCATTTAACAGTTTCGTTATGCCATTCTTATATTTTGTTTTACTACAAAACTGGTTGCTCAAAGTATTTTTAAAGGCTTTGTATGGAAAATAATCAAGAAGAAGCAACCAGCTGTTGGATAAAAACAGCTGGTACTGAATTCGCCTTGCTTCATTGTTGCACAGAACAAAAATTTTCCCCTGGTCTGCTAGTTATTATTATACATCAGATACCTACAAGAATATATATCTAAGATGAATTATTCTGCGTTATGCCTTCCGAAGTCAACATGGAAACTGTTATTCATCATCATTAGCGCTTAACCGCCTATGTGGTTTTGGCCATTTCGTAACAAGTCACGCCAGCTATCCCTGTCTCGCGATAACTGACGCCAATTGAGAACACCAAGGTCTTCTTTCACCTGTTCCTCCCAAATCAAAGGGGGTCTCCTCTTTCCTGTGCTTCCAAACTGCGGCTGAAATACTTTCTTGGCCGGAGTGTCTTCGTCCATTCGCATAACTTGACCAGGGAAACCGTTGAGCTTTTATTCTGCGTAAAGCTCATACAGCTGATCATTAAACCTCACTCGATAGTTGCAGTCGGCATCATGAACAGGATAAAAAAATTTCCAGAAATTTTCCAGGATTATGAAGTTTTATTAATGTTCGAAAAACACATAAACCAACTATTTATGACAATTTTTTGATATCTCGACCTTTGGTTGGTTTGGAATACTTTGAAATGCCTCAATCGATTGATTTTTTTATTATGACAATTTTTTATATACCTTCAGATGTCAGTCAAGTTTGTGACTATTTTATGGTGTTCAATTCAATATGCTGAGTACAAAAATATACCTAAGTCGTAAGCAATTCCAACATCTTGTATGTGCATATCTAAAATTTCGATAGCGTGTTACTAAGCACATTTTTATTTTTGTTTTGTTTTCTTGCGTGCTCAAAAATAGTCAAAAGCAAAATACATAAACCAAAAGCACGAGACATGATTTTTCGAAAAACTATTGGTAATACCTATATAAATACATATCGATACATTAGGGTGGGTCGATTTGTATGGACGAAAGTTAACCGATATCGCGCCATCGATTTTTCGATATGATTTGGGCTCAGGAAAAAAGTTTCACTACGCATACCCAAAAAATAATTTTCGAGCCTGCGAAATTTCATTTTATTTTTTACTTTTTTCGACTTGATTTTTAAGGTTTTTTTCATGACCTACTAAAAAAATTTCAGGCCAGGGTCGGACAGGGTATACATAAAAATTTTTACAATCAAATGAAAATTTTTTTAGTAGGTAATGAAAAAAACCTTAAAAATCAAAGTCGAAAAAAAAACAAAAAAAATAAATTTCGCACGCCCGAAAATTATTTTTTTGGGTATGCATAGTGGAACTTTTTTTCCTGATCCCAAAATCCTGTCGAAAAATCGATGGCGCGATATCGGTTAATAAATCGACCCAGTCTACGATACATACTTTGTATTCTACAAAATATACAAAAAACGAAAGAAAACAATTCAGTGGCAAAAGAGAAAGTTGTGATATCATTTTAAAACCGCTTGCCTTATTACACTTACTTATGACATGTATCTTAAATATCTATATTTACATATAGTACTTATGCATACATACAGTTTTAAATGAAAAATAGGTCACGACACCAATTGGAAAACGTAACTTGTTCTAGATATGATAAGAACACATCCATATACATATACACATACATACATCCATACAATATGAACATATATATAACTTTGTGTACATTTAAAACGAAAGACAAATGTGGATTACTTGTTGGCTTCGTGAGTAAATAAATATGTACTTAATATGTGTACTTATACATACATACATATATGTATATAGGGTTTACACCCAGCCAGCATTTTTTGAAAATTTTTATCAAAAAATATTCAAATATCATACCCCCAGATGATTAAAGACGGTCAAATTACAAATTCTTTTTTATTCGAAAATTAATGTATCGTCGGGAGAAAAGTGTACCCTTAATTTGATTATTCTTGAATAATCATTTATCTATATATAAAAAGAAGTGTGCATTTTGATTGTCACTCCATAACTCGAGAACAGATAGAAAGATTGCCATGCAATTTTTAGGAAAGATACAGGAAGGAGAGATGATGGTTAGTTGATTTTGATATCCCAAATCGGTTTAGCCATTCTTGAGTTATGATTTTTTTTAGAAAAAATTCAGTAGGTATATAAAATTCTTCTGTCATGGTGTTAGAGGCTTAATTCCTCCAAAACGGCTGAACCGATTCTCATCAAATTTTGTGAGCATATTGGGTAGGTCTGAGAATCGGCCAACGTCTACCTTTTTTTCGCTACGAGCATAGGGTCTTGAGATCAAAACGTGGACCCGGGTACCCCTAGAATGTGTTTATACAATATGGATATGAAATGAAAGCTGTTTATGAGTGCTATAGTACAGGATAATTTTCATACAACTGGGAGGCTAGGGTCTCGAGATATAGCCCAAAACGTGGACCCGGGTACCCCTATAATGTGTATTTTACAATATGGATATCAAATTAAAACTGTTGATGAGTGCTATAGTACAGGACAATTTTCATACAACTGGGAGGCTAGGGTCTCGAGATATAGCATAAAACGTGGACCCGGGTACCCCTAGAATGTGTGTGTATTATGGATATCAAATGAAAGCTGTTGCTGAGAGCTCTAAAGTTCATTGTGATGTTCGATTTAGTCGCATCAACCTGGCAAAACTGATAAATATGCATGCGAAGCCGAAATAAAGGCAAGAATTAATAATACCCACATACCTATTTACATACGTCCTATTCGATTTGCCACCGTGGTGTGATGGTAGCGTGCTCCGCCCTACCACACCGTATGCCCGGGGTTCATACCCCGGGCAAAGCAACATCAAAATTTTACAAATAATGTTTTTCAATTAGAAGAAAATGTTTCTAAGCGCTCCGGTGTATTTTACTGCCATGAAAAGCTTTCAGTGAAAGACTCATCTGCCTTGCAGATGCCGTTCGGAGTCGGCATAAAACATGTAGGTCCGTCCGGCCAATTTGTAGGGAAAATCAAGAGGAGCACGACGCAAATTGGAAGAGAAGCTCGGCCTTAGATCTCTTCGGAGGTTATCGCGCCTTACATTTATTATTTATATTTATTCGATTTGCCTGAAATTTCGAATATAAATTTGCCTATATTAATATTTACGATGCTTTTTTCCGAGAAGTATACCAGAGACGGATTGGGACTGGGATTAGGACTAGGACTGGGGACTGAGACTGCGACTCGGAGTGGGAGTTGAACAAAATAAATACCACCCTATGGGACTGGCAATAAGAGATGAAGAAGAAGGAGAAAAACTTGAGAGAAGAAAAAGAGAGAAGGAGACGAGAAAGAGAAAGAGATAGAATGAGACGAAGATGGTGATGAAGCGAAAAAGACGGAGGGAGGAGTGAATAAAAAGATTAGGAAAAAGTGTAGAGGGGTAGGGCAGAGTTAGACGGAAAAAGCTTATTAAAATGTATGCAGATAGGCCAAATTTAGGGCAGAACAACGTCTGCCTGGTCTGCTAATAATTTATATTATTAATCACTTTGTATTCATCTTTTCATCATATTTAATATTATTTTTAACAATAATCCGAAGTCGGAAAAGATAAAATTGTATCTCTGTCCGGAGATATTTGCAGTTGAAGTTGGCGATGATCATGTGTAATTTTGTTGTACAAACAGACAAAAATTGTGAACATAAGTATTTTGCGCGGATATAGTTTGGTCTCTAAACCAGTGTTGGACCCACCCAGAGTAATTTTTATAAGCGCGGCCGAAGGCCGCCAATGCAGAAAGGTGGTCTGCGCATAACTACTATGGATCCATCCCCGGTTTCGGAGGGACCCTCGGGTCATTTTTCGGTTTTTCGGTAATATCTTTTGAACGAGCTAACATTTTTATTTTCCGTCTTCGTCAATAGGCGTCGTTTGACACCTCTCTCGATATTTTTGATAGCGTATTAGCAGTCGACCCCTCAACTAGACTTCCGAAGATTGTACTCTACTTGTTATGGAATAACATTTGATTATGTACTTTTCACAGTAATTTTCACACATATCTAATAACATTTTCAACATGATCCAATCACTAGAGGTTTGTTCGGCTGACACATTTTTGACAATTGCAGCCATTTTGCTCCCAAATCGAACTGACATCCATTAACTGTGTTGTTTCTTTGCAATTTTTCGAAAAATATTAGTATTAGAAATAGGAAGCAATTAGTTTACAAATACCCGATAAGTACTGAACTGCGTAATTCCTTAGACAATAATTTTATGGTGAATTTATTAACTATGCTATGATTTATTAGTGTGGCTGAACATAGGTAATTTTATGAAAAGTACGGACACCAAGGAATCGTGCACTTTCGCACACCTATGAACATGCGAAACCTTAACCAATTCAAATTTATCGTTCAACGTCAAAAACTCGACTAGTAAATCGATTCACGTAAAATGTCATAAATAAATAATGGAGATGCCATAACGAAATGTACTCATTGAGCCTGTCAACTTATTCATTCCGTATGTTCGGAGCATTCGTCTCCAATTAAGAATTTGTGAAATCGTTTTATATTTGGAATATTATGTATATAGTTACTCATTTGGAATATTCGTATCTCGTGATGTAGTATCAAACGAACGTGTTCAGAATATTCTAAGCTAACGGTTTATCCGGAACACTCGCACGAATACTTAAAAGGAAAAGAACTTTCCGAATTTCATAATAAAAAGGTAAATTCTCCCTGTGTAGCAGGACCGCACAAAAGCTTAACTCTTCTGTCAAAGTCAAGGCCTCATATAAGATCTAAGACAATAAGCCATTTTCTTTTATTTTTTGTCAGTTCATTGCGGCTGCTGTATAGAGTATCACCCCATGTCGGCTGCCAGTTCGAAACCGTCCTATCTCAAAATATATTTTGAAAATTTCCCATTTCAGGATTTGTTACAAAAACGCCCTATATTAGAATTAGGTTGAAGAACGCCTTATCTCAGAATGTTTTCATTAACACCCTCTTATGTCAAAATACATTGAACTTATCCTCAAATAGGGCGTTTTTGAAACAAATTTTGTGATAGTGTATTTTTGAATACAATTTTGACTTACGACATTCTTCAAACAACCAACCTAAATTGAAAAGTCAAGTTTTAAAATAAACAAAATTTTTGATTTCACTTAAATTTTGTTTTAAATTTTTAATGCATATGAAATGCGCATCTGCACACATATATATAACCGCGATAATGTAGCTGAGGCATCGGCGTGGCGATCTATTGGTGTATATAGTACCTGTTTGTGTTTTTGTAGTGACAGGAAATTGTCCCACGATGATGGTGGCTGTTGTGAATCAAAGCTGTGCAGTCTGACGTGGTCACTAATTGACCAAAATGTGTAATCACTGGCATGCCTTATGTTGCCCACATCCTATTCCTACTTAGATAGAGGAAGACATCTCTCAAGATGTGCACCACGACTCTTGGCGAAAAGGCTCCTATGAGTTGGAGTCGATGCATTTCCACATTTTGCTGTCTTGGGAATTCCTACCGTGGATCCCTCCCTCCCATGTCTATTTGAAGCATATATTTCTGCACATTGCAAATACAATAAAAGTTTTCTGTGTTATTTGTATGATATTTCAGCATAAAAAAACAATTTAGAATGTCAAAACAACTCGCAAAGTTCTGACAGCTTTTTACCTAAATTATTGCAGTGCTGGAAAGTTCCAGTGAATATTAGTTTAGGTACCTAAAATTTAGGCGAACTCGCACCCAGCCTTAGTAGAAAATTAATTATTTCCCCCAAAACCTGTTGGTATTAACAAATTTATTATCAGTACTAATATACTACTAAAGTAACTTTACAATTTCGCTGAAGGGATTGAATTATTCTCCGTTTCTTTATTCGTAAAGCAACCCGTGCAGTATTTTAAATTTGGGAGTGTCAAAGCTCCGTCATCATTGGAGAACAATAATTGAATCATGATTTTTCAATTACATATATGAAATAATATTTTGGATTAATTTTTGTATACGATTTTTGAAGCATTTTTCCATAATATTTTATAAATAATTGAATACTATGTAATATTTCATCGGGGAATAAAAGCATACAGAAGTGAGCTATTTGGACCGCAGGTAATTTGCAATAGTAGACTTGACCCACGACTACAACATCCAACATCATCTATGATGATCATCGACATCTTAGAAAATAATACGAAGTCACTTGAAGAAGCCCAAGCACAAATCAAAATTTTACTGTATCTCATATCATTCTTTAAATATATGTAACTTGAAGTTTTTGACAATCGTAGCTCATGGGGGATGTTGAAGCCGTGTCCAGGCATGTCGATCGAGTTTAACTTCTCTGCGGTTCAAACAGCTCACAACTTCCGTACTCCGGTTCCATCCAGTATGTCTTTTCTGGGAAGCCGCATGTGGTAAATGCTTGGGGACATCTATACTGTTTTCACACAGAAACTTAATGATCTCATTTCACCTTCTAATGGAATCGTAAATTTTTTGCTTTCACACAGAAGTAACTGCCCGATAGTATGAAGGATGAAATGTTAAGCGAATAAATGACAATGCTATATGACAGACAATAATGGCGGAACGATACAAGATGGCAGCATGGCGACATACCTACAAACAAACAAAATTCCATGTACTTGTAAATTCCATGGACAAATGTCAAAATCGTACTGCGCCGGTAGTTGATGTATCAAATCAAATAAAAAAGGTTATAATCAGCTGTTCGATGCGGCCACCTTGTATCGTTCCGCCTTGCAGACAATGACATTTACTTTGACAAATGACATTTTTAACACACCAAAAACTAAGAAGCGCAACGCGGCCAACAGAGTTGCATTGTGCTTTTGACTTCATTAGGCATTCGATTAGCTACTAATGAAATAATTATAGATTCGAATTTTGTAGGGAAGATTGAGCTCAATAAGCGTCTTAATGTAGAAAAACTGCCTTTATTATTCAATAAGCCGTCTGTGTGAAAATAGTATTAGGTTAGGAGCATCATTTACATATGTAGATTATTTTTAGTCTTCAACATCTTTTGTGTATTTATAAATTTTTCTGAATTTTATGATTGAAAAAATTTGTGTTTAGGAAGAAAAAACAGATTTTCAGTATTAAATTCGTTATTTAGTTAGCAAAGATAGTCTGAAAAGATTAAGAAAGTTGATTGAAAAATGATTATTCATTTGTTATCTCCTAATTAAACAAATTTCGATTCAAAAAAGATTCCAAAATGTGATTGAAAAATTTTTTCCACTTTATGATTACCAAAAGTAAACAAATATTCTTCTGCATTGTGCATTGTGAATTCATACAAGTGGCGAATGTTTGATAAAAACGTTCACAATAGTAAACAGCCTCGGTCACCTGTAAATCGCTGCACATAGGTAGATTTTCAAGTTTTATGCGGCCAAAAACTAGTTTATTGCCTATATCTTCTTAAACTGTTTAATAAATGAAAAATTATAATAATTTGTGTAATTAATCGGTTATACTGTTTTCACACAGAAACTTAATGATCTCATTCACCTGCTAATGAAATCGTAAATTTTTTGCTTTCACACAGAAGTAACTGCTCGATTAGTATGAAGGATGAGACAGACAATCATGGCGGAACGATACAAGGTGGGAGCATGGTGACATACCTACAAACAAAAAAAATTCCATGTACTTGTAAATTCGATGGACAAATGTCAAAATCGTACTGCGCCGGTAGTTGATGTATCAAATCAAATAAAAAGGTTATAATCAGCTGTTCGATGCGGCCACCTTGTGTCGTTCCGCCATGCAGACAATGACATTTGCTTTGAAAACTAAGAAAGCGGAAACGGAAGCGGAACGCTGCCAACAGAGTTGCATTGTGCTTTTGACTTCATTAGGCATTCGATTAGCTGCTAATGAAATAATAATAGATTCGAATTTTGTAGGAAGATTGAGCTCACTAAGCGTCTTAATGTAGAAAACTGCCTTTATTATTCAATAAGCCGTCTGTGTGAAAACAGTATTAAATAAAAAAAGAGATATTACACTGTGTAACACTATAAAATTTCTGCGCAGTGAGGCTATTTTTCTTGTTGTACAGCATGAAGTGTAATAACTTAGTTCTGTCTTTATCTAGGGTAAATTTCTAATAGGTTTTATGAAAAATTATAATAATTTGTATAACTAATCGGTTATATTAGAATAGATATTACACTGTGTAACACTAAAATACCTGCGCAGTGGGGCTATTTTTCATGTTGTACAGCAACAAGGATGTATCAAACCCTCTATCTAACCCCCTATCTGCAGCTAAATTTAACACAGTTGGCAAGCTAATTGTGCCAAGTACAATGTTCAATACTAATTTTCACTTGGACGGACTTGGAAACATAACAAAACTGGTTTTTTAACACCAAAAAAAAGAATAAAATAAAATTTTTTAACATCCTAAATAAAATAGGTTCTTTATCTATTTATAACTTTTAAAAATCACAAACACCACTATAATGTTAGTATTTACCTGAAATATCAGAATCCATCACAATTACTCAATTTAATTGTCTTAAAACTTAAAATATTCACGTTAAAACATGCGATTTCACATAGGTTAAAAAAAAAGCATAACACGCGTTTCAGAAATAGCTAAATTCCGATTACTTGACAGCTAACGCCAGATATGTGTGGGAGTGGAGTGCTTTTTTTTTGTAATTGTGGCAACTTTCAGAAATTCAATTATGACCGCCTAAATGTCTAAAATTATTTGTTCAATAGTGTTTTTCAAACATTTTTGTGGACGACTGATATATTGCCTTATTTACATATTTTAAAATGGTTGCTTAACTGGCTGCTCACATTTAATATATTAACTAGATTTTAGAAATGAATATTAATATATAGTCAAATTTTTTGTATACACATTTAAAAGAAACTGATTTAAAACACAAATGGCAACTCGTGGCACTTCAATTAATAATCGTGAGTAAAAAACAACCTTTCTTGCATTCTCTGGCCATCGTGACAGCCGTTCTCTCTGTATAATAGCAACTGCCGGTAATGCAGTGCAAATATTCACAATAGTGCCATAGTACAAATAGATTTCTTTGTGTGCCTACAATCGTTTATTTTTACAAACTATTTTAATAAAATATAGCACTACGACCAAAATTGCCCAAAACTCGCTAATAGCCCGAATCTCCATCTTACAACCAAAACTTTATTTATAGATTTGGATTCCAAATAAGAGCGAAATAGGGACCGGTACATAAAAACAGCAATTAGAAATAATATATATGATATGTATCTGATTTTCAGTATACACATTTAAGTGAAAAGCTAATTTGAGACACAAAGGGGCAATTCCATACCAGGTAGGTATGGCAATGGAGGAATAGAAAGATTTTTCACTTGTATGAATTCACAATGTTCTTCTGTTTGTTAATTTTTATAAAATTTTGAAATTTAAAATTGTTTATATTTGTTGAGCTAAAGGCTTCACAGATGATAAAACTTATTTTTTGTTTATATTCATTTATAATTTATTTGGTCGATCTTTTGACTTCAATCTGAAGTCATCATCAGGGCTGGGGACAACAAATCTAACAATTTACAATATTCAAGGCTAATTAACTTTTATTAAAAAACTTGAAATTTAATCATCAAAGTTTTTCAAAAATTATTTTAGAAAGTGATCGAAAAAATGAATATTCAGTTTTGATCGTTAAAAGTAATCATATTTTATTATTAAGTTTGTTTAATTGTATGACAACGCAATATTCGATCACAAGGAGTAATCAAATTGTATTAATATGTAGGAAAATTCGAAAATTGATCATCCAAATACTTTGTAGGTATTAAAATATTGTAAGTGTTACTTTCTTCTCATCATGATTTATGATGTCTTGAAAAAATGGCGTTAGTACCAAGTACTCTTGAAGTTCTTTACGTAAACATAAACGGTGTACGTCCTAGGAAACTAATATTTTTTTAATAACTAGAGTTTGCCGAGTGCTTGAAGTTAAACCACAACAGAGTTATGTATCTTTGTCAGTTTACAAATGAGGAATTCCAACCGAAAACGTAATAAGTGATTCATAACAAGTCCATTGATAAATGAGAAAAAGTTCCCAGTCTTAAATGGAGAATGGGATATTATAGCAGTTATGAAAGAAAACACATACACGCCAAAAATCACATTTATAGCACAACTAGATTTGAAGTTAAGACAAATAGTTGCTGGTAAATATTGCGTTTTAGTCCGAACAAATTTATTATTGCGTTTTGGTTTGGAAGTTTTTGTATTATAAGCACTTTGCTGTGAGAGTATTAGCTTTTTTTAGAGTAAATGTCTGATGGAATTATTTTATTCTCATCCTTACGTGTTCTCTGAAGTAGGTGAACTGGTCTAGGACATCGCAAAGCAAATTGGACCACATTTTATACTCAGCTGAGCAGAGCTCACAGTGTATATTAATTTTGTTCGCATACGGTACCCCGTACGACATAAACTAATCGAGATAGATATAGACTTCTATATATCAAAATGATCTGGCGAAAAAAGAGATTCATTTAGCCATGCCGTCCGTCCGTCTATCCGTACACACAATAACTTGAGTAAATTTTGAGGTATCTTGATGATTTGGTATGTAAGTTCTTGGGCACTCATCTCATTTCACGCGCCCAACGCTTTTATTTAATTGTCTGATCAATGCCTAGATTGAGAGGAGTAGTGATGACTAGACATAGTACCTACCAATTATTTTATAGCTTTTGTATTATTATTACTTCATGTAAGTATTGTTTTCTATAAAACCGTTTAACTTAAACATTTTTTTTAAATTATTTTATTTTACTTCACTGTTTCAAGTAATTGCAGATTTCTCTAACATGTTTATAAAGTTTGTGGGTATAGTGGTTAAAATTAACAAAACCCCTAAAAAAGCAGAAAATTATCACTCCACTTCTTCGAAGCTCACAACTGAGTGTGCCAATGTTCGCTTCCACACAAATCACATTGCCTTACTGTTTTGCTTAATTATGGACAAAACATCATTCATGGGGCTTGTACTAATTATGTATATATATATATATATTAGGGCGGGTCGATTAAAATCGCTCACGCTCTGTGAAAATCGTTATTCTAGGATCAAATAAGAAACTTTGCCGAGGAACCATACCTTAAAACGAATTCTGGTGTCCCAATTTGGGTCGAACTGTGGGTAGGGGGCAAATTTTGAAAAAATCGCTTTGACCATTTAGAGTTGCTCCAATGGGGGTTCCAGGGGGTGAGCATGGCATCGGTGGGTCGGGGCCTCCAAAGTAGTAGGGGGTTCCGGTATACATTTGACCGATGGAGCACTCTAAAATGGGTCAAAGTGAGAGTTTTCAAAATTTGCCCCTACCCAAAAGTTCGACAAATTGGGGGACACCAGAATCGTTGTAGAGGTTATGGTTCTTCGGCAAAGTTTTTAATTTTGACCTAGAATATGATTTTCATAGAGAATGGGCGATTTTTTGCCTCCCCACAAATCAACCGGCCTCAGATATATATATATAATTATTTATTAAATGTATTTTTGGTGGTATTGTTACAAGCGAAATTATCGGAAATGACTTTGGAAAATATTGACCTCGAAAAAGTAAAGCAAAAATTGTATGAAATATGTCAAGGTTAGAAGTATGTGCTCTAGTTTTGTAAACTGTTGCCGCCTGTCACAAATCCCTCCGCCCACATAAAAGTCAACAATAACAAAGAAGAAGTACATTAAATCCTACGTTCAACATATACTTACAAAAATAGACCTATGTATGAAATATATTTGGAATGAAAGTGTATGAGCAATTGCATGCGTATTCGGTCACGCGAATTATGCATTGTCTGATAGGCGATAGGCATGGCTTATAATTGGGCGCGACACATTTAATTCGGCGGACTGTCAGCATTAAGGGCCGCTGGAGTTATTTCTTGTGCATTCTGTCTTCCTTCGTCTCTTCATTTTCTAAGCTCTCCCGCATAAACAATAAATAGCAAAAGTATTGGGGAAACAAGTTTAACCACGCCCAGTTTTAAAGATTTTTTAAAATTTTCCTATTGATCGACCATATTAAAATTTGTTACTTGTGTCAACAGGATCGAACGCAACTTACCAAGTTTCATCGTATTCGTTAATGATATCCCGTTTTTCTGCTATCCAAAAAGTGGGCATTTATATGTTTAATTTCGGCCCGTTTCAATATCAATCATATACTAACAAATCCGTAAACTTAAATTTGGTAATATACAATGGTTTTTAATAATTCTATGGTATTCCACCATTTCGACCAATTTGAACCCGACCCCTTTAGAATTGGCTGAAAGTTTTTCTTCTTTTCTAGCTTACGAAAGGCCGTTTTTCAGAATTTTTCAAATGCTTTTCATCCAACTCAAAAAAGTTATGAATTTTAACAAAACACCGTTTTTGTTTCAAAATGCTATAACTTTTTAAAAATTGACGTGGGATCTGTTCTTTTTTATTTTTTTAAATGTACTTTTCGGAAAAAATACAAAAAAATTTTAAAGTTTTTTTATACTCAGTTGAGCAGAGCTCACAGAGTATATAAATTTGATTGGATAACGGTTTGGTGTTACAGGTATAAAGAATCGAGATAGATATAGACTTCCATATATCAAAATCATCAGTATCAAAAAATTCGATGAGCCATGTCCGTCCGTTCCGTTTCTGTCCGTAACACGATAATGAGTAAATTTTGAGGTATCTTGAGAAATTTGTTATGTGTTCCTGGGGCACTCATCTCAGATCGCTATTAAAATGAACGATATCGACAATAACCACGCCCACTTTTTCGATATCGAAAATCGAAAAACCGAAAAACTGCGAAATTCATAAAAATAGGGATTAAGCGATGAAACTGGGTAGGTGAGTTGAACTTATGACGCAGAATAGAAACTAGTAAAATTTTGGACAATGGGCGTGGCACCGCCCACTTTAAAAGAAGGTAATTTAGAAGTTTTGCAAGCTGTAATTTGGCAGTCGTTGAGATATCATGATGGAAATTTGGCAGGAAAGTTACTCTTATTACTATATGTCTGCTTAATAAAATTAGCAATCGGAGACGACCCGCCCACTTTTAAAAAAATTTTTTTTTAATCAAATTTTAAAAAAGTTAATATCTTTACAGTATATAAGTAAATTATGTCAAGATTCAACTCCAGTAATGATATGTGCAACAAAATACAAAAATAAAAGAAAGAATTTCAAAATGGGTGTGGCTCCGCCCTTTTTCATTTAATTTGTCTAGGATACTTTTAATGCCATAAGTCGAACAAAAATTTACCAATCCTTGTGAAATTTGGTAGAGGCTTAGATTCTAGGACGATAACTGTTTTCTGTGAAAAAGGGCGAAATCGGTGAAGCCGCGCCCAGTTTTTATACACAGTCGACCGTCTGTCCTTCCGCTCGGCCGGTAAACACGATAACATGAGCAAAAATCGATATATCTTTACTAAACTCAGTCACGTACTTATCTGAACTCACTTTGTATTGGTGTAAAAAATGGCCGAAATCCGACTATGACACGCCCACTTTTTCGATATCGAAAATTACGAAAAATGAAAAAATGCCATAATTCATATACCAAATACGAAAAAAGGGATGAAACATGGTAATTGATTGGTTATTGACGCAAAATATAACTTTAGAAAAAAACTGTAAAATGGGTGTGACACCTACCATATTAAGTAGAAGAAAATGAAAAAGTTTGCAGGGCGAAATCAAAAGCCCTTGGAATCTTGGCAGGAATACTGTTCGTGGTATTACATATATAAATAAATTAGCGGTACCCGACAGATGATGTTCTGAGTCACCCTGGTCACTTTTGGTCGATATCTCCAAACGCCTTCACATATACAACTAAGGGCCACTCCCTTTTAAACCTCATTAATACCTTTAATTTGATACCCATATCGTACAAAACACATTCTAGAGTCACCCCTGGTCCACGTTTATGGCGATATCTCGAAAAGGCGTCCACATATAGACTAAGGCCCAACCCTTTTTAAAATACTCATTAACACCTTTCATTTGATACCCATATCGCACAAACAAATTCTAGAGTCACCCCTGGTCCACCTTTATGGCGATATTTCGAAAAGGCGTCCACCTATAGAACTAAGGCACCCGCCCTTTTAAAATACTCATTAACACTTTCATTGATACCCATATCGTACAAACAAATTCTAGAGTCACCCCTGGTCCACCTTTATGGCGATATTTCGAAAAGGCGTCCACCTATAGAACTAAGCCCACGCAAATACTCATTAACACCTTTCATTTGATACCCATATCGTACAAACAAATTCTAGAGTCACCCCTAGTCACCTTATGGCGATATCTCGAAAAGGCGTCCACTATAGAACTAAGGCCCACGCCCTTTTAAATACTCATAACACCTTTCATTTGAATACCCATATTGTACAAACGCATTCTAGAGTCAACCCTGGTGCACTTTTATACGATATTCCGAAAAGGCGTCCACCTATAGAACCAAAGGCCCCTCACCTTTTAAACCTTATTACACACCTTCGTTTGATACCATATGTACAACGCATTCTAGAGTCAACCTGTCCACTTTTATAACGATTTCCGAAAAGGCGTCCACCATAGAACTAAGGCCCACTCCCGTTCAAAATGATCATTAACACCTTTCATTTGATACCCATATAGTACAAACAAATTCTAGAGTAAACCCCTGGTCCACCTTTTATGGCGATATCTCGAAAAGGCGTCCACATATAGAACTAAGGCCCACGCCCTCTTAAAATACTCATTAACACTTTCATTTGATACTCATATCGTACAACAAATTCTAGAGTCTACCGCTGGTCCATCTTTATGGCGATATCTCGAAACAGGCGTCCATGCTATAGAACTTAGGCTTTTAAATACTCATTAATACCTTTCATTTTGATCCCATGATAACGTACAAATAAATCTAGAGTCACCCCTGGTCCACCTTTATGGCGTATCTCGAAAAGGCGTTCACCTATAGAACTTAGGCCACTCCCTTTGTTAAATTATCATTAACACATTCATTTGATACCCATATCGTACAAACAAATTCTAGAGTCAAGCCTGGTCCACCTTTATGGCGATAATCCCTAAATGGCGTCCATCTATAGAACTATGGCCCACTTCCTCTTAAAACACTCTTTAATACCTTCCATTTGATACACATGTCATACAAAACACATCCAGGGTTACCCTAGGTTCTTTTTACAACATGGTGATTTTCCATTACTTTGTCTCCACAGCTCTCAACTGAGTTATGTATGTTCGGGTACACCCGACACTAGCCTTCTTACTTGTTTTTTTTAATTTTTCAGTTTTTCGAGATTTTTCGAATTTCGACATTTTTTTAATATATAAAGAGACAGAATACTTAAAAATCATTTTCTTACATATAAATAAAATTTTTATTTTTGAAAATTGTTTTTCAATTAAATAAAAAATAATATATATAAAAATCGGCCCACTTCCGGATTAGTGGGATGATTGCAGAATTGATTGAAGTTTTTTATGAGAAAAAAAAATGGCGAAATTCGAAAAATCTCAGAAAAACTGAAAAATTAAAAAAACTTTAAAAATTTTTTTGAATTATTTCCCAAACGGTCAATTTTTGAAAAAGTTATAGCATTTTGAAACAAAAACGTGTGTTTTTGTTTAAATTCATAACTTTTTTTGAGTTGGATGAAAAAATTTTGAAAAAATTCTGAAAAACGTCTTTCGTAAGCTAGAAAAGAAGAAAAACTTTCAGCCAATTCTAAAGGGGTCGGGTTCAAAATTGGTCCGAATGGGATATGGAATACCCCATGTATATCGTTAGCTTAATGTGAAAAGTGCTAAGTCACTTTTTTTGAAACTTTTATTTTAATGCAGCTTTAAAACTGAATTCGAAATACATCCATCACAAGAAAAAAATATTTAATTTTTTAATTTACGTGCTGTTTGCAATGATGTGTAAATGTGCTAAGTCGTCAACTGTTCAAAAAAAAATGTGCTAAGTCAACCAGTCAATAAAATCAATCTGAATTACTAGTCATTTCTCTGTGAGCGCATTTATTTATTTTATTTAATTCATTCAGTCTAAAGGTACATGCTTTGTTGATGTTGTTCTTGTTGTTGTATTATAGATAAAGACACTCCCCGAAGGCTTTGGGCCGATGTTGATGGCCCTTTGCCGCATATAGATCCGTAAGTTCCGGTGTTGTTGTTGTAGCAATGTTTCGCCCCACCTAACAGCTGCGGACCGATCACAAATTGTCATCAATATCCTCTAACGGGAGTCCAAGGAAACTTGCTGTTTCGACAGGGGTGGACCATAATGAAGGGGTGTTAGAAGCGTTGTTCCACATTACAATTAAAGAGATGGTTGGTGTCCATGTTGGGACCATTGCCAGCGGGGCATATATTTTGTATGTCGGGGTTGATTCTGGATATGTAAGAGTTTAACCTGTTACAGTATCCGAGTGACTCGCGTTTCCTTGCGTTTGCGTACTGTTCCCCGAGTACTGGATTCACCGGCAATTCCCGGCATAAAGGTCCGACGCCTGTTTGTGGAGTTCTCCAAGGACCTGCTTGTGTTTTTTTGCTTCATACGGCTGAGTTCTCAGGTGCCGTATTCCTCAAAAATGCTTACGGAGATGACTTCTTAAGTCCCTAGGCGGTGCTGGATCATCAATCAGATGTCTGTTAGGATGCCCAGGTTTCTGGGTATTCAACAGAAACTGTTTGGTTAGCATCTCATTTCTCTCCCTGATGGGGAGTATTTTCGCCTCATTGTGTAGATGGTGTTCTGGGGACATAAGAAGACAGCCCGTGGCGGTTCTGAGCGCAGTATTTTGGCAGGCCTGTAGCTTCTTCCAGTGGGTAGTTTTTAGGCTTGGCGACCATATAGGGGACGCGTAGCACGCAAACGGCTGGCCAATTGCTTTGTATGTGGTAATGAGCGTTTCTTTGTCTTTTCCAAGTACTGCCAGCAAGGGATTTGAGGATTTTATTACGGCTCTGGATTTTCGGAACAATTGCGGCTGCGTGCTAGATCCTGAGATCCTGATCAAACGTCACACCCAAGATTTTGGGGTGTATGACAGTCGGTAGCGTAGTGCCATCGACGTGGATGTTCAAAATGGCCAACATTTGGGACGTCCAAGTTGTAAATAGGGTCGCGGATGATTTAGTCGGTGATAATGCCAGGTTTCGCGAGGCGAAAAAACTGGAGTGATCAGGGAGGTAGCCGTTCCGGTAACAAAGCACTATTAAGGTACTAGTCCAACCATCTCGGGAACGATTTATATGATCACATTAAACCTAGGCCATCCCGTCCTCCCCACCCCCTAGTTCCATGAGGAACTTGGGGTCGCCAGAGCCTTGGCTGTCAATGAAATAGATTCGCCACGGTTAGGTGAGGTTGACAATTGGGTTGGAGAAGCTACATATATATTGCGCTGAGAACCCCTTGAGATGGTTGCCTACAAAACCCCATTAAATTGGATTCACCCAATTGAGACATACCTGGTGTTTGATAAATGCTTTGAGCTGACCATAATCTACTTCAATTCTTACATATCGATAACTACATGCTTTGTAACAGACTAGTTAAAAATATATAAGCTGTTATTAAAATAAGAACCCTACTGAATCAATTTGCTAGATGCGTAGTCCTAGTTATAGTTCATTCATAGCATAATTCGTGTTATTAGTTATTTAGATAAATAATCTATTATCCCGAGGATCACGCATTGGAATATGTGGAATGACAAATTAGATAAATCAGAGCAACTCGTGCTAACGTTTATTACATTATAGGCAAGCATGGGTGAGATACAAGTTCTTCTGTCATGCAAAGCCTGAAGACCAAGCAATTTGCACCTGCTGGTATATGATGGGGGACCGTCTGGCCAGTGAAGCATACGTAAAGCAATTTTTGTAAAATTTTTTTGAACTCTCTCAATTTTATAGGAGTTAGATTCATAGAAAGGATTCCATATTATTGAGCAATATTCAAGATGACTTCTGACCAAGGATATATAAAGTGCCTTCAACGTCATAGGGTACTTAAAGTCACTGGTGTTACGTCTACTGAACCAAACCATTGCAACAAATTTTGAAACAACGAAGTCAATGGTACTAGAAAAAGAAAGTTTGGAGTTAAAAACTACACTCAAGTCTTTACTCTCTTGACAACGATTAAGAGATTTAGCATGTAGTTTGTAGATAAAGTTTGTGGCAGTTGTCTTTATGGAATAAGACGCAACACAGTATTTGTTTGAATTTAAATATAAATTATTGTCTGCGCACCATCCGGAAAAAGAGTCCAGATCAGAACCGTTAGAAATAATTTGACAAATAAATAGTATTTTTTGTGAAATATATAGTATTAGTGTTTTATTTCAATCATTAAAAGTGAGGAGTGATGAGAAAACACATTGAGTAAAAAGTGCTAAGTCAGAAAAAAAAATTTGTTATGAGTGCCGAAATTGTGCTAAGTCATAAAATAGCTGATGGGTTTGCATACATGATTTTTATTTATCTTTTTCTAAAGCTTCTAAACTCAAAAGCATTGCATTCACAGTTTTGAAAAAAGAAGGTTATTTCAAAGTTATTCATTTTTTTCGTCTCCTGTAAAATTCGTAAAATTTGACTTAGCACATTTTCACATTAAGCTAACGATATATTTCTGAGTTATCTTGTTATGAAAATTGTAACTTAACATTAAGCGGCTAAAGTTATAATACCCTGGGTAAAAAAAATTAACTGAACGGTCTAATGAGCTGCTAAAATTGTTTCTGCTACTATGCCACTATCAAACATACATATGTACATACATATGTGATATGCTGCTTTGGATGGTGTTATTTTTAGTTTGGATATCTTTTCTAGATACCTAATTTTAATTATCATTCTATCTACGTACATATGCTGTGATGTGAGTATTATCTCAACAACAATCGGCAGTGAAAATATTTAACCTAAGCACTTAAAAAAGGCAAGCACTAACAAAATGCTGTCTAAACCTTGAAATAGCAAGAATTGATAAAGCTCGTTGCCTGCTAGATAAGGCTAGATTTTATTAACAATTTGAACTCTTAATACCTACTAGAGATACACGCCGCCGATAAACACCGCCGCCGATTTTTGTCGTTTTTCGCACGCGCACAGTGTGATATATCATCAACCTAGCTGATATAAAGTCACGATTGGAATAAATAATTAATTTTTCTAGCTCTACTCACCAGCTAACGCTTTTACATAAAAATAAATATATTATTTGTAGATATTTATTATTATTTCACCACTTTTTAAGTTTTTATTGAGCTAAATAAATTTGAATTAAGAAAGGTTATATCAAAGTTTAAAAATGCATTAGAGACAACGTATTATCGCGAAGAAAAGCATATTTTTGTATGTAGTAATAAGTAATTGCAATAAACTTAAATAATTGTTATCAAAATCAAAAAATCTAAGTCGATAACGTTGTGTTATAGCTGAAACTTGAGTCGAGCTCTTCATCTTGGTCTGAGATGTAGGAACCTTGATCAAAATTTGGTTCTGGGTTTGACAATAGTTAAGTACTTCTTTGTCGAATTTGCCTTAAATTCCTTCGAGTTCTTTTCTGAAATCTATATATATATAAATGAAATGATGTTCGTTCCTGTCCATGTTTTGGGGGCCGATACGAGGCCAATTTTATTCTTTGTTTTTTCATATTATAGGGATAAATAGGGGAAGGATTTAGCAAAAAAAAAGTAAAAAAATGTCTCGAGTCTTGAGATATAGGTCAAAACGTGGACCCGGATAACCCTAGGATGCGTTTGTATAATATAGGTATCAAATGGAAGCTTGTGATGAGTAATTTTCGTACGCCTAGGTGACTAGGGTCTCGAGATATAGGCCAAAGTGTGGACCAGGGTACCCCAAGAATGTGTTTATACAATATGGATATCAAATGAAAGCTGTTGATGAGTGCTTTAGTACATGATCATTTTCGTACCCCTGGTGACTAAGGTCTCGAGGTATAGGCCAAAACGTGGACCCAGATACCCCTAGAATGTATTTATACAATATGGATATCAAATGAAAGCTGTTTGATGAGTTTCTTTGGCAGAGGGTAATTTTCATACATCTGGGTGACGAGCGTCTCGAGATCATTTCATGTGTACAACATTTTTTGAAAAAATATACGAATTTTTCGATTTGTGTCGTGCTGCTAAGTTGCAAATTTTTCGAAGGAGTGTAAGCATATTAAATTGATTTTGTTAGGTCTTATTGTACTAATGTTTCCTAAATATATAATCAGCACGATTCTAAACAAAAACTCCGTGCGAGTTTTTTCCCTTCTCCCATTCCTCGTATTCTAAATAAAAATTCCTTGTGAGTTTTTTCACTTCTCCTTTCCTCCTATTCTGAACAATGTTCGAAAAAGCGAAACCGGTTATGAGAGAAAAGTAGGTATTATGAATGTGAGGGAGAGGGTGATTTCTCTGCCATTTCATAGGAGTTTTTTCACTAGTTAAATTAAAGGGAATGCATCAAAATAGTTAAAGGAAATTGGTTCTTTTAAGAAAGAACACTTAATTGTACAAATTTGTGCTAAAATATGAATGTACATTCTACCACAATATTCTCACTGTTAATACAACAACAACAACCACAATATTCTTTAAGTATAAAAGTATATCATAAGCAACAGAAGAGCTCTTGGTATATTTGATGCAGCCATCCATATGGCGAAATGCGGACTCAACTCGACTTGGCCGCCAGAAAATTGCTTTGCTGAATGAAAGCAGGCAACTCCAGCGGATTTGTGTTATCCGCCGTCTTCTTCTTCTTATGCTCCTCTGTTGATGTTGCTGTGGCACAAATTCATTACTCATTTCAGTGAATAACACATGAAATGCATCACTGTGCATTGTTTATATTTTATTTCTTAATTTCAAACAAATTTGCAACAATAATTAAACTTTTCAATTTTTTAAACGAAATAAGAAATGCGCAACGAAATTTCAATTCACAAAACAGCTGAGTTCGAAAATTCGAAATTCCTATTCCCCAATTATTCTTCTCCCTAGGAGAAAAGAATTGGAGGAATTTTTCCGCGGGAATAAAAAAATCCGCGAGAATATTTAGAATTGGTCTGAATAATAATAATAATAATATACACCGAGGTTTGTACACTGTTTATGAGAGATGCTTCAGCACACATACACAGACGTATGTCACATTTCGTTGCTGGCTGAACATTTCTACTGCTTTGTATTTGTCATACAAACGACGCTTATGTTCCGTTAATTTGTATGCAGTTCAACTGTGAGCAGTGTTCGGACCACTAAAGTAGTAGATCTACCACCTCTTTTCCTGAAATATAAGTTCTACCACTTCTATCACGCAAACTTAAAAATAGGTGGTCGATTTTTATAGAAGTTCTCTGAAGAAACCTTATTTTTTCCACAATTATTCGGGGAGAAAATCAATGCAGTGGAACGGTTTTATAAAACTTCAAATAACGTCTAGCTTAGCTCTGATCACCATATTACCTCTTTTCCTTCAAGTTTTAGTACAAAACTGCAACGTACCTATATATGGAAAAAAGTGGTTATTATCCATTATATCAAGATATTTCAAATATAACCGAAATCTAAAAGGGGGCGTGGCACCTCCCATACAAATGGAATATATCAAACTGCATATCTCTGGATGTATTAATGGTAGGATAATGAAAATTGGTAAGGAGCTATATAACGTTAAGTCCTAACACCTCCAGTAAAATGTGGAATTTGGAAAAAGGGCCGTGACACCTTCCCTACAAATGGGATTTTCAGAACTATGGCTGCCGTACAAACTTAGGTGCCGCTAGACACTAACGACTAAGGTTTTCAGCCTGCAATTATAAAAGTCAAATATCAAAATAAAGTTGACAAGTTCTCAGTATTTTTGTAAATATTTTAATATTTTCTTCAGATGTAATTGTTAATAGTTCTGCCGTGGTTTTGTTGTGGTTATTACAAATGGTAAAGATTGTATTGCAATCAAATATTAGATGTGATACAGTTAATTGTGCTTGGCCGCAGAGGTTGCATATCGGCGGCGATGCTCGGGAAAATATGTGGGAATGGGTGAGCCGTGTATGAGCCAAGCGTATCCGAGTGTATTTTTGGAGGTCTCTTTTGGGAATATCCAAATCTCCCGTTTGTAGGTACTTAGTGCCGTGTTAACGGTTCGTAAGATATCTAATCTATGCTGTGTGGCTTTAAGTTTTAGTGGAGCTGAGGTGCTAAATTTTGCAGCCTCGTCGGCCATAGCATTACCATGAATCCCGGCATATCCAGGGATCCACATAATTTTAATTTTTTTCGGGAAGCGGATGAGTATATCTCTTATTTCGCAAATGGAATAATTATGGTGTGATATGTTCATCACAGCTTTTATGCAGGTTGTGAGTCGGAGCACACTACTGCCTACCTTTTTGGCTTTTGAGCCACTTTACAGCATCGAGTATAGCTTCGGTTTCAGCAGTAAAAATTGAACTGTCTGAACTGAGTAACGAAAGTTGTATGGTATCATAGTTATGGTTCACAATAGCGTACCCTGTAGCTGATGCGGTTTTGGATCGTCTGTGTAGTGGAATTGCCATCCGGCAGCGGTGTAGTCTTCGGCTGTCTTTCGGAAGAGGGTAATGTAAGCGCTGTTAGTTGTAGACTGCTTCGAGAGATTCATAAGGGTTGTTATGATGCAAGTTTTTTGAAAGAACCATGGTGGTCGGTATGGAACGAATTTTCGACGAGGTGTTTAATTCAAAGCAATCTCTTGAATCTTATAAGCGATTCGCTCTATTGTTGACAAGCAGCCGTTTCTTGTGAATGGTCGGTAACCCTGTGAGTGGCTATTTTTAAAATGAAGCAGTGTTTTTTCGGTGGGAATCAGAAGCTTTGTTGCAAGCTTGGCCGTGTTGATGTTTATTCTGTCGTACAGGCTCCCTAGTCCGCTCTCAGTTTGTAAATTCAAAAATCGAATACGGGCTTGCAATTTACGGGCACACTACTAAATCAAGGCTTAGACCTATCGAAAACATTTACAATTCTGCTACTCGATATGCACTTGGAGCATTCAGAACTACCTCACTTTTGAATTCGTATTGATTTTTGACAATGTGTGATAGAGCGGCGTGAGTGCGATGAGCTGGCTAATAGAAAAAATGCCGGAAAATGTTTGCAAAAAAAATTCGGCGGATAACAGACAGAAGGTTTCAAGACCGGGGCAGATTCCTGCAACTCCTATGAAAATTATGGACGGATAAGTGCATTCCTCCAAATTGGAATTTGTATGTGCTCTGTCCAATAAACAAAAAAGGCCATATAGCAACCTCGCCAGATCAATATCGCTTGCTATCTAGCGTACAGTGCAAAAGACTAAACCCTAAACAAATGCACCAATTGCACCTTCTCAGTGCGAGTTGGTAAATCTACCATCGACCAGATCTTCACAATGCGCCAGAATCTTTTTGTCGACTTTAAATCAGCGCGAAAAGAACTTGCTTGTATGCAGCTATGTCTGAATTACAGTCCTCTGCAAAGTTAATAAGGCTCTGCCGTTGAGCAACACCACCAGCTCTGTAAGGATTAGAAAGGTCTTCTCCGAGCCATTCGAAATGACGCGATACTTCATACAAGAACTCTCTTTCGTTCAATTGCATTAACCTAATGCTGGAGAAGATAATTATAGCAGCAAAACCGTGGCATAATCTATTATCAAAGCGTACTGCGTATGCTGATTATGCAGATTATGCTTAACGAATATGCCGTGAGTTTTCCCTTCTCCGAACTAGATAAAGAGATGCGAGATATGAATATAGTACAGCGAGCAAAAGTCCTAAGGCTTCGATGCCGAGGTCATGTTATGTGAATAGAGGAATAAAATAATTCAGTCGACAGGGAAGCTTCGAAGCAAACGAAGGCGGACACCTCCACTGAGTTGGGAGATGTAAGTGGTAGAAGACTTGACCTCCCTTCGTGCTTTCAACACCTCTCTGAAGTTGGCAAGACAACTTTTACGTGGAAAAAATTACCTATTGGGAAAATTGCCGTGAATTTGCCGTAATTTATCCGTGAAACAAAAAAATTTGCCGTGGCCATATTTTAGAAAATACAGGGCGGCACGCTAACTTCACGTGAAGCGTGCCACCCTCAGAAAACCACCTTAGAGACCAGCTAGGAAAATAATTCTTGCACACGAATTTGCCGTAGATAAGTGGCATATTATATAATTTCGAAAAAATAAAATTTAACTTTTTTTATGGTGCACCGCCAACTTCACGTGAAGTTAGCGTGCCACTTTTTCGAAAACCACCTTAGACACCAGTTAGGATAATAATTCTTGCACGTGAATTTGCCGTAAATTTGCCGGAATTATCCGTGAAACAAAAAACGTTTTAGAAAATACAGGGCGGCACGCTAACTTCACGTAAAGTTAGCGTGCCACCCTCAGAAAACCACCTTAGAGGCCAGCTAGGAAAATAATTCTTGCACACGAATTTGCCGTAGATAAGTGGCATATTATATAATTTCGAAAAAATAAAATTTAACTTTTTTTATGGTGCACCGCCAACTTCACGTGAAGTTAGCGTGCCACTTTTCGAAAACCACCTTAGACACCAGTTAGGAAAATAATTCTTGCACGTGAATTTGCCGTAAATTTGCCGTGAATTATCCGTGAAACAAAAAAATTGCCGCGGCCATGTTTTAGAAAATACAGGGTGGCACGCCAACTTCACGTGAAAGTGGCGGTGCACCATAAAAAAAATATAAATTTTTTTTCGAATTTATAAAATATGACTCTTATCTACGGCAAATTTACGGCAAATTCGTGTGCAAGAATTATTTTCCTAGCTGGCCTCTAAGGTGGTTTTCTGAGGGTGGCACGCTAACTTCACGTGAAGTTGGCGGTGCACCATAAAAAAAATCGAAAATTTTTTTTGTCGAATTTATAAAATATGCCACTTATCTACGGCAAATTCGTGTGAAAGAATTATTTTCCTAGCTGGCCTCTAACGTGGTTTTTCTGAGGGTGGAACACTAACTTCACGTGAAGTTGGCGTGCCACCCTGTATTTTCTAAAACAGGCCGCGGCAAATTTTTTTGTTTCACGGATAATTCAGGCAAATTTACGGCAAATTCACGTGCAAGAATTATTTTCCTAACTGTGTCTAAGGTGGTTTTCGAAAAGGGCACGCTAACTTCACGTGAAGTTGACGGTGCACCATAAAAAAAGTAAATTTTTTTTTCGAAATTTTATAATATGCCACTTATCTACGGCAAATTCGTGTGCAAGAATTATTTTCCTAGCTGGTATCTAAGGTGGTTTTCTGAGGGTGGCACGCTAACTTCCGTGAAGTTGGCGTGCCACCCTGTATTTTCTAAAATATGGCCACGGCAAATTTTTTTGTTTCACGGATAAATTACGGCAAATTCACGGCAATTTTCCCAATAGGTAATTTTTTTCCACGTAAAAGTTGTCTTGCCAACTTCAGAGAGGTGCTTTCAACTGGCGTCAGTTATCGCGAAACAGGGATTGCTCTCGTGATTTGTTACAAAATGGTCAAAATCGCTTAGGCAATTACGCGCAAATTAAGCAAAAATTATCAAAGTTCGCCTTCCCTTCTCAATTTGATATTCAACATTCTTTATCATTCTACAGTGGCGTAGTAAAAGATTTATTTGCGTCCATTTTATTGATCCATTTATTGAAAATGTTGTTGTAATAAGTAATAGTAAAAAGCAAAATTACAAATTGATTTTCCTCTGTTTTTGGGCGAATCGGCCGATGACCTCTTCCACTGTGATATAATATTTCTATTGATACTTAATAGAGCAAGCTCATTCAGCCTACCTTCTCCGGTTGAATTCCGTATCCAATTTTTCAAACACCTCAATGTTAAAAAACTTCGTTCACTGCTTACAGCTAACGTGGCTCCAATTTTCAAAAACTTGAAAACGTGTTTAAAAAAATTCTACATTACAAATATTTAATGCGTCGATGAATATCTTTGGGCGATCTTCTGCTCCAAACCAACGTTATCTCCATAGTAGGACCGCTATTCCAGTACGTGCTGGCCACTGATCCATTATTAGTTCGACAGTTTCGGAAACGTTTTCACCTACTTTTCTGAACAATTTATCGGGAATAACATTTTCAATAATGAAAAATGTGTTTTTATGCTTGATGAATTTATTAAACACTGAAGATATGAAGTGATCGATGAAAGGGATGAATATTAATTCGCGAAAATATTCTTCTGCTGAGCTGTTTGCGTAGTTTTCTCGATTTTTTGACGTCTCACAATCCTAGGTACTTCAATCCTCTCTCCGATAGATTCAGCTAATTCATTAGCATGAAGAAACATTTCTTTGAACTTTGACTTAGCTTTGTCCCTCATTTCTTTCAACAAAACAGCCAGATCATCAGCCGCTGAAACTGCTGCAGAAAGATCAACACTTTTCCCTTGAAGGTAAGAGGTTAATGGTTGAGACAAAGAAAAATTACGTTAATAACCACCATTGCCACAATGAATCCTCCAGTCCTCAAAGTGTGTAGGTAACTGAAAGCATTTCTGGAACTTTCAGCGTTTCCACAGTCATGAATTTTTCTAAACTAAAATAAATAAATGGGACCAACAATTTCTTTGAAGGGGATCACAGCATCTAGTCTTTCCGTCCATCTTGTTTCACACAATCGCTTCAAACGTTCTTTCTTTGTTGGATAATTCAAAGTTTCGCCGGAATCCTTGAGAATAGCTTCGCGTTTTGCTGAAGGTCTGAAGAAAGAAATGATCTGCTTTATGGACCCAAGACAGTTTCTTATGAGAGAAATGGAGCATGCTTCACCAACCGCCAAATTCAAGGAATGGCTTGCGCAATGTACATAATCCTGCAAAAATCGCGAGCACTCCATGCATGCATGTATGGAGTAATCGCTATGGACCAACTCGAGTACTCCAAAATTAACCACAATTCATACAAAAAATATGGTCCAATTAACATTGCGATGTCCTAGGACTGGACCATATACTCCAGCTTCGCATTACATCAGAGTAATCCATGTACCCACAGTCCAATAAACATCGTGTAGTGATTACAATCGTTAAAAACGAGCAATGATCGGCTTACAATGTGTTCGTGTAGAAACATGAGTTGGTCCATTGCTGCATTACAGTGGAGTATAATGGTAAGTACTCCAGTGGACCACATGATCCAACGATTTTTGCAGGGTAAAGTGCAGACGGATACTTCTGCATCACTGCAGCAGCACAACCATTCCCTTCTCCACTCATTGCAGCTGCACCGTCGTATCTTGAGAAACCAAACACTCCAGGTTGATCTTCAGCTTCTTTGAGATGTTTATCAATAACGAAGCAAGTCCTCTACCAGTGCAATCTAAGATCGGGATGAACTGTAGAAAATCTTCTCTCAAAATTATACCATCTGCAGTTTTTTCAGTATAATGAAAACATAGTGAACAAGTAAGGAAGGCTAAGTTCGGGTGTAACCGAACATTACATACTCAGTTGAGAGCTATGGAGACAAAATAAGGAAAATCACCATGTAGGAAAATGAACCTAGGGTAACCCTGGAATGTGGTTGTATGACATGTGTATCAAATGGAAGGTATTAAAGAGTATTTTAAGAGAGAGTAGGCCATAGTTCTATGGATGGACGCCATTTAGGGATATCGCCATAAAGGTGGACCAGGGCTGACTCTAGAATTTGTTTGTACGATATGGGTATCAAATGAAAGGTGTTACTGAGCATTTTAAGAGGGAGCTGGCCTTAGGTCTATCGGTGGACGCCTTTTCGAGATATCGCCATTAAGGTGGGCCAGGGGTGACTCTAGAATGTGTTTGTACGATATGGGTATCAAATGAAAGGTGGTAATGAGTATTTTAAAAAGGAATGGGCTTTAGTTCTATAGGTGAACGCCTTTTCGAGAAATCGCCATAAAGGTGGACCAGGGGTGACTCTAGAATATGTTTGTACGATATGGGTATCAAATGAAAGGTGTTAATGAGTATTTTCAAAGGAGTGATCCTTAGTTCTATAGGTGGACGCCGTTTCGAGATATCGCATAAAGGTGGACCAGGGGACCTAAATTTGTTTGTACGATACGGGTACAATGAAAGGTGGTGAGTATTTTAAAAAGTAAGCTTTAGTTCTATAGGGGAACGCCTTTCGAGAATCGCATGAAGGTGGCAGGGGTGACTTAGAATGTTTGTACGATATGGGTATCAAGAAGGTGTATGAGATTTTAAAGGGATCATAGGTCTATAGGTGGACGCCTTTTCGAGATATCGCCATTAGGGTGGGCCAGGGGTGACTCCAGAATGTGTTTGTACGATATGGGAATCAAATGAAAGGTGTTACTGAGCATTTTAAGAGGGAGTGGGCATTAGGTCTATAGGTGGACGCCTTTTCGAGATGTCGCCATTAGGGTGGGCCAGGGGTGACTCTAGAATGTTTGTACGATATGGGTATCAAACGAAAGGTGTTACTGAGCATTTTAAAAGGAGTGGGCATTAGGTCTATAGGTGGACGCCTTTTCGAAATATCGCCATTAGGGTGGTCCAGGGGTGACTCTAGAATGTGTTTTTACGATATGGGTATCAAATGAAAGGTGGTAATGAGTATTTTAAAAGGGAGTAATCCTTAGTTCTATAGGTGGAAGCCTTTTCGACATATCGCCATAAAGGTGGACCATGGGTGACTCTAGAATGTTTGTACGATATGGGTATCAAACGAAAGGTGTTACTGAGCATTTTAAGAGGGAGTGGGCATTAGGTCTATGGGTGGACGCCTTTTCGAGATATCGCCATTAGGGTGGGCCAGGGGTGACTCTAGAATGTGTTTGTACGATATGGGTATCAAACGAAAGGTGTTACTGAGCATTTTAAGAGGGAGTGGGCATTAGGTCTATAGGTGGACGCCTTTTCGAGATATCGCCATTAGGGTGGGCCAGGGGTGACTCTAGAATGTTTGTACGATATGGGTATCAAACGAAAGGTGTTACTGAGCATTTTAAGAGGGAGTGGGCATTAGGTCTATAGGTGGACGCCTTTTCGAGATATCGCCATTAGGGTGGGCCAGGGGTGACTCTAGAATGTTTGTACGATATGGGTATCAAACGAAAGGTGTTACTGAGCATTTTAAGAGGGAGTAGGCATTAGGTCTATAGGTGGACACCTTTTCGAGATATCGCCATTAGGGTGGGCCAGGGGTGACTCTAGAATGTTTGTACGATATGGGTATCAAACGAAAGGTGTTACTGAGCATTTTAGGAGGGAGTGGGCATTAGGTCTATAGGTGGACGCCTTTTCGAGATATCGCCATTAGGGTGGGCCAGGGGTGACTCTAGAATGTTTGTACGATATGGGTATCAAACGAAAGGTGTTACTGAGCATTTTAGAGGGAGTGGGCATTAGGTCTATAGGTGGACGCCTTTTTGAGATATCGCCATTAGAGTGGACCAGGGGTGACTCTAGAATGTTTGTACGATATGGGTAAATAACGAAAGGTGTTACTGAGCATTTTAAGAGGGAGTGGGCATTAGGTCTATAGGTGGACGCCTTTTCGAGATATCGCCATTAGGGTGGGCCGGGGGTGACTCTAGAATGTGTTTGTACGATATGGATATCAAATTAAAGGTATTAATGAGGGTTTTAAAAGCGAGTGGCCCTTAGATGTATATGTGAAGGCGTTTTCGCGATATCGACCAAAATGTGGACCAGGTGATCCAGAAAATCATCTGTCGGGTACTGCTAATTTATTTATATATGCAATACCACTAACAGTATTCCTGCCAAGATTCCAAACGCTGTTGATTTCGCCTTGTAGAACTTTTTCATTTTCTTCTACTTAATATGGTAGGTGTCACACCCATTTTACAAAGTTGTTTCCAAAGTTATATTTTGCGTCAATAAACCAATCCAATTACCATGTTTCATCCCTTTTTTCGTATTTGGTATAGAATTATGGCATTTTTTTCATTTTTCGTAATTTTCGATATCGATAAAGTGGGCGTGGTTATGGTCGGATTTCGGCCATTTTTTATACCAAGATAAAGTGAGTTCAGATAAGTACGTGGACTAAGTTTAGTAAAGATATATCGGTTTTTGCTCAAGTTATTGTGTTAACGGCCGAGAGGAAGGCCAGACGGTGGACTGTGTATAAAAACTGGGCGTGGCTTCCACCGATTCGCCCATTTTCACAGAAAACAGTTACCGTCATAGAATCTATGCCCCTATCAAATTTAAGAAGGATTGGTAAATTTTTGTTCGACTTATGGCATTAAAAGTATTCTAGACAAACTAAATGAAAATGGGCGGAGCCACGCCCATTTTGAAATTTTCTTTTATTTTTGTATTTTGTTGCATCATATCATTACTGGATTTGAATTTTGACTTAATTTACTTATATACAGTAAAGATATTAAATTTTTTGTTAAAATTAGAATTTAAAAAAATTTTTTTTTAAAGTGGGCGTGTTCTTCATCCAATTTTGCTAATTTTTATTTAGCACATATATAGTAATAGTAGTAACGTTCCTGCAAAATTTCATCATGATATCTTCAACGACTGCCAAATTACAGCTTGCAAAACTTTTAAATTACCTTCTTGTAAAAGTGGGCGGTGCCACGCCCATTGTCCAAAATCTTACTAATTTTCTATTCTGCGTCATAACTTCAACCCATCTACCAAGTTTCATCGCTTTATCCGCCTTTGGCAATGAATTATCGCATTTTTTCGGTTTTTCGAAATTTTCGATATCGAAAAAATGGGCGTGGTTATAGTCCGATATCGTTCATTTTAAATAGCGATCTGAGATGAGTGCCCAGGAATCTACATACCAAATTTCATCAAGATACCTCAAAATTTACTCAAGTTATCGTGTTAACGGACAGACGGACGGACGGACGAACGGACATGGCTTAATCAAATTTTTTTCGATACTGATGATTTTGATATATGGAAGTCTATATCTATCTCGATTCCTTTATACCTGTACAACCAACCGTTATCCAATCAAAGTTAATATACTCTGTGAGCTCTGCTCAACAAAGCAACTAGCAGACCCGGCAGACGTTGTTCTGCTCTAAATTTGGTCTATCTGCATACATTTTAATCGGCTTTTTCCGTCTAACTCTGCCCTCTCCCCTCTACACTTTTTCCTAATCTTTGTATTCACTCCTCCCTGCGTATTTTTCACTTGGTCTATATCCATCTTCGTATCATTCTATCTCTTTCTCAGTCTCTTTCTCCTTCTCTCTTTTCTCATCTCCCAAGTTTTTCTCATTCTTCTTCATATCTTATTGCCGGTCCCAGAGGGTGGTATGTATTTTGTTCCAGTTCCATTCAGTTTCAGTCCCAGCCCCACTCCGAGTCTCAGTCGCAGTCCCAATCCCAGTCCGTCTGTGGTCTACTTCCCGGAAAAAAGCATCGTAAATACTAATATAAGCAAATTTATATACCAAATTTCCGGCTAGTCGAATAGGACGTATGTAAATAAGTATGTGGGTATTATTATACTCAGTTGAGCAGAGCTCACAGAGTATATTAACTTTGATTGGATAACGGTTGGTTGTACAGGTATAAAGGAATCGAGATAGATATAGACTTCCATATATCAAAATCATCAGTATCGAAAAAAAATTTGATTGAGCCATGTCCGTCCGTCCGTCCGTCTGTCCGTTAACACGATAACTTGAGTAAATTTTGAGGTATCTTGATGAAATTTGGTATGTAGGTTCCTGGGCACTCATCTCAGATCGCTATTTAAAATGAACGATATCGGACTATAACCACGCCCACTTTTTCGATATCGAAAATTTCGAAAAACCGAAAAAATGCGATAATTCATTGCCAAAGACGGATAAAGCGATGAAACTTGGTAGGTGGGTTGACCTTATGACGCAGAATAGAAAATTAGTAAAATTTTGGACAATGGGCGTGGCACCGCCCACTTTTAAAAGAAGGTAATTTAAAAGTTTTGCAAGCTGTAATTTGGCAGTCATTGAGGATATCATGATGAAATTTGGCAGGAACGTTACTACTATTACTATATATGTGCTAAATAAAAATTAGAAAAATCGGATCAAGAACACGCCCACTTTAAAAAAAAATTTTTTAAAAGTCAAATTTTAACAAAAAATTGAATATCTTTACTGTATATAAGTAAATTATGTCAACATTCAACTCCAGTAATGATATGGTGCAACAAAATACAAAAATAAAAGAAAATTTCAAAATGGGCGTGGTTCCGCCCTTTTTCATTTAGTTTGTCTAGAATACTTTTAATGCCATAAGTCGAACAAAAATTTACCAATCCTTCTGAAATTTGGTAGAGGCATAGACTCTATGACGGTAACTGTTTTCTGTGAAAATGGGCGAAATCGGTTGAAGCCACGCCCAGTTTTTATACACAGTCGACCGTCTGTCCTTCCGCTCGGCCGTTAAAACGATAACTTGAGCAAAAACCGATATATCTTTACTAAACTCAGTTCGCGTACTTATCTGAACTCACTTTATCTTGGTACAAAAAATGGCCGAAATCCGACTATAACCGCGCCCACTTTTTCGAAATCGAAAATTACGAAAAATGAAAAAAATGCCATAATTCTATACCAAATATGAAAAAAGGGATGAAACATGGTAATTTGATTGGTTTATTGACGCAAAAAATAACTTTAGAAAAAACTTTGTAAAATGGGTGTGACACCTACCATATTAAGTAGAAAAAAATGAAAAAGTTCTGCAGGGCGCAATCAAAAGCCCTTGGAATCTTGGCAGGAATACTGTTCGTGGTATTACATATATAAATAAATTAGCGGTACCCGACAGATGATGTTCTGGGTCACCCTGGTCCACATTTTGGTCGATATCTCGAAAACGCCTTCACATATACAACTAAGGGCCACTTCCTTTTAAAACCCTCATTAATACCTTTAATTTGATACCCATATCGTACAAACACATTATAGAGTCACCCTGGTCCACCTATATGGCGATATCTGGAAAAAGGGTCCACATATAGAACTAAGGCCCACTCCCTTTTAAAATACTCATTAACACCATTCATTTCATACCCATATCGTACAAACACATTCTAGAGTCACCCCTGGTCCACCTTTAGAACTATGGCCGACTCCCTTTTAAAATACTCTTTAATACCTTCCATTTGATACCCATGTCATACAAACACATTCCAGGGTTACCCTAGGTTCATTTCCCTACGTGGTGATTTTCCCTTATGTTCGGTTACACCCGAACTTAGCCTTCCTTACTTGTTAATTCATGTCGTTATTTCGGCTTCGCATGCATATTTATCAGTTTTGCCAGGTTGATGCGACTAAATTGAATATCACAATCAAAATTACTTTACAGCTTTCAATTGATATTCATAATACACACACATTCTAGGGGTATCCGGGTCCATGTTTTCACCCAGCGGTGTAAAACTTACTCTGTACTAAAGCACACATCAACAGATTCAATCTGATAACCCATAATGTGAAAACACTATCTAGGCGTTCACGGGCCCACGTTTTGGCCTATTTCTCGAGACCCAAGTACCCAGGGGTATGAAAATTACCCTCTACTAAAGCACTCATCAATAGCTTTCATTTGTTATTATTTAAAACACATTCTAGGGGAACCCGGGTCCACGTTTTGGCCTATATCTCGAGACCCTAGTCACCAAGGGGTATGGAAAATACCCTCTACTAAAGCACTCGTCAACAGCTTTCATTTGATATCCATATTCTATGAACACATTCTAGGGGTACCCGGGTCCACGTTTTGGCCGATATCTCGAGACCCTGTGCGTCGATCCTGACCTTTCCAACGAATGCAAAACCGTGGAAATCGGTTCGTGCGTTCTGGAGTTATAGCGTCAGGAAGGAAAACCCGACATATTTTTATATTATAGATATGAGCAAAGCTCGCTAATTAAATACATATGAAAACATAGTGACACTAATGTCGGTTGGCCCATCTGCGAGTATAGTGCTGCATTCGCTTGCGTTGATTTTTGCAACAATCTTTTCAAGAATTATGTGCCCGCAAATTTCGATGAGTTCATTCTGAATCTGTGGACTCGTGTAAGACGCAATTTTTCAATGTGGAAGTCTGAAATAAATGTTGCTTCAATGTTTGGTCACCAGCATTCATCCGAAATCTGAAAAAAGATATGGAGTTACCAGATATAGAATCACGATGTCCTCTTGAAGCTATTTCGTGCCTGCCGATGAAAATTGTTGTTTCGACGATGGAGCGAAAGTTTTATCGATTCCGTTGAAATTGAAATGTATATCAAATCAATTTTTTACGAAACTACTAATATTCCCCCCATTTATTTAGCCATGTCCGTCCGTCCGTAAACACGATAACTTCAGTAAATTTTGAGGTATCTTAATGAAATTTGGTATGTAAGTTCCTGGGCACTCATCTCAGATCGCTATATAAAATGAAAGAAATCGGACTATATCCACGCCCTCTTTCTTGATATCGAAAATTTCGACAATTCATTACCAGAGACGGATAAGCAATGAAACTTGGTAGGTGGGTGACCTTATGACGCAGAATAGAAGATTAGTAAAATGTTGGACAATGGGAGTGGCACTGCCCACTTTTAAAAGAAGGTAATTAAAAGTTTTGCAAGCTGTAATTTGGCAGTCGTTGAAGATATCATGATGAAATTTGGCAAGAACTATTACTATATGTGTTCTAACTAAAATTAGCAAAATCGGATGACGAACACACCCACCTCGGCCATAGCTTCTATGACGATAACTATTTTCTGTGAAAATGAACGAAATCGGTTAAAGCCACTGCCAGTTTTTATGCACAGTCGACCGCCTGTCCTTCCGCTCGGCCGTTAACACGATAACTTGAGCAAAAATCGATATATCTTTACTAAACTTAGTTCACGTACTTATCCGAACTCACTTTATCTTTATATTAAAAAGGGGGGACATCCGACTATGACCACGCCCACTTTTTATCGATATCGAAAATTTCGAAAAATGACCGATAGAACTAAAGCCCACTGCCTTTTAAAATACTCAACACCTTTCATTTCATACCCATGTCATACAAACACATTCCAGAGTTACCCTAAGTGCATTTTCCTACATGGCGATTTTCCCTTATTTCAAAAAGGATGAGGGAAAATCGTTCCAAAAAACGTCAGCCTTGGTCTACAGTTTGGTCGATATTACCCAAATATATGTGATATGGAATTAAAACCCAGTTATAAACCATCTACGAAACCAACGCAGCTAAGCTCTCAGCTGAGTATGTAATGTTCGGTTACACCCGAACTTAGCCTTCCTTACTTGTTTAAACTATATATATTAGACTGGGTCCATTTATTAACCGATATCGCGCCATCGATTTTCCGCTAAAAACGTTGGCGATAAGGGTGAGTGGACAGATTTTGGTTCGGACAGGGTATATATGAAAATTTTACAATCGTATGAAAACTTTTTTAGTAGGGCACGAAAAAAACCTTAAAATCAAAGTCGAAAAAAGTGAAAAAATGAAATTTCGCAGGTTCGAAAATTATTTTTTGGGCATGCGTAGTGGAGCTTTTTTTTCCTGAGCCCAAATCCTATTGAAACATCGATGGCGCGATATCGGTTAACTTTCGTCATACAAATCGACCCAGGTTAATATTTATATTATTTTGACAACAAGGCGAACAAGAAATGACGATACAAACATAAAATTTATTTTTTTTTGAGAAAACCGAGCTCTAGAAACAATTTATTTTGCTCGCGAAACAAAAGTTTGTGTGATTTATTGAGGTAAACAACCTTCATATTAATAATTAAGTATGACACAATTTTTTTGAAGTAGATTTTTAAAACAAGTATTCAATAAGATATCATACAGGTTTTTGTATTATAAATATCTTCTTCATTAATAAGACGGGCCAAGGTTTTTTGCTTGTGACCAAATTTTGATGCAAAATTGGGGAATCTCGAAATTTAACAGCCCTATTCTATGCACTTGACAAATTCACCATCTTGCTTGTTTGTCAAGTTTGGCAATTTATCAAGTAATTGCTATTCTATGTAAAAAATAAAAAGCTTTTTCGCTGACAAATTGTCAATAAGTCAAACGCTCTTGATAATTTGATTTATATGGATACATTCTGTTATTGTGAGAGAAAATGGAAGAACATTTATTACTTTTGCTATTATTGTGGGAAGATCCTGCTGGGGTTTTTCGGGGGTAATTTCGGGATCGTGTTTGAGACTCCCTCGGGGTCATTTAGGGGTCGTTCTGGGATCTTTTTGGGGACTCTCTCGGGGTCATTTGGGGGACATTCCGGGATGGTTTTGGGGACTCCATCGGGTCCTCCCGGGGTCGTTTGGAGGGACATTCTGGGATGATTTTGCGGACTCCTCAGGGTAATTTGGGGGACAGTCTGGGGGACAATGACCCCCAAATTACCCCGAGGTAGTCCACAAAACCATCGCGGAATGTCCCCCAAATGACCCCTAGGAACTCCCCAAAACCATCCCAGAATCTCCCCCAAATTACCCCGAGGAAGTCCCCAAAACCATCCCGGAATGTCCCCCAAATTACTCCGAGGGAGTCCCCAAAACCATCCTTGAATGACCCCCAAATGACCCTGAGGGAGCCCCCAAAACCATCCCAGAATGTCCCCCAAATGACCCCGAGGGAGTCCCCAAAACCATCCCGGAATGTCCCCCAAATTACCCCGAGGGAGTCCCCAAACCATCCCGGAATGTCCCCCAAATGACCCCGAGGGATTCCCCAAAACCATCCCAGTGTGTCCCCCAAACGACCCCGAGGGAGTCCCCAAAACCAGCCCAGAATGACCCCCAAATGACCCCGAGGGAGTCCCCAAACGATCCCGGAATGTCCCCCAAATTACCCCGAGGGATTCCCCAAAACCATCCTGGAATGTCCTTCAAATGACCCCTAGGGACTCCCCAAAACCATCCCAGAATGTCCCCCAAATTACCCCGAGGGAGTCCCCAAAACCATCCCGAATGTCCCCCAAATTACGCCCGACGGGAGTCCCAAAACCATCCCGGAATGTCCCCCAAATTACCCCGAGGGGCAGTCCCGAAAACCATCCCGGAATGACCCCCAAATGACCCCGAGGGAGTCCCCAAAACCATCCCAGAATGTCCCCCAAATGACCCCGAGATAGTCCCGAAAACCATCTCGGAATTTCCCCCAAATTACCCGAGGGAGTCCCCAAAACCATCCCGGAATGACCCCCAAATGACCCCGAGGGAGTCCCAAAACCATCCCGGAATTTCCCCCAAATTACCTCGAGGGAGTCCCAAAACCATCCCAGAATGTCCCCCAAATGACCCCGGGAGGACCCGATGTAGTCTCCAAAACTATCCAGGAATGACCCCGAGGGAGTCTCCAAAGCCATGCCGAAATGACCCCGAAAAAATGCCGCGGTTTATTTTTTCCTATTCCCATTTCGGGGTTAGCAGCATAAAATGAGACATCATATCGCTCCAATTGCTCATGCGTAACACGTTCCACTTTTGATTTCCTTGAAAAAACTATGATTTTAAAATATTTGTTACAAAAAATAATGAACAATATTTAATTCTTATTTAATGTTAAGTGTTGTTTATTTATGTTTAGTAATGTCTATATGTTTTAATAAAGTTATTTAACATTGAATCCTCCATGAGGAAGATGGAAAATACCCATCGAAACGCGTAGGAGAAAAAGAAAAACTTGTGTTTTGTCTTCAAATTATCGGCCGAAAAGCTCCAATAACCACAAACTTAACTAAAAATTGGCCCAAATTAATATATTTAATTCTTACGTTTATTCCATTTCGCGATTGTTGCACTAAACAGCTGATCTCGGTTTACTTTATTTAGGTCACCACAGTATGGTGAAAAGCACAGGTGGTAGAGCTTTTTAGAGTAATCAAGTTATGCACAGAATAGATATATTTGTCAACTTGATAAAAATCTTGATTACTTGTCAACTTATTGACAATTTGCCAAGTGCACAGAATCGGGACGTAAGTCTACATCTAAGAAATGGACCAAAATATTTGTTTTATTTTTCTGTTGTTCATAACGTAATCTAATGTATCTATTAGCGTTGCCAAATGTCCCGTATTGGCCGGGGACATCCCGTATTTTTCACAAATTTTAAAGTGTCCCGCCGGGAAATGCTATGTCCCGGCATTTTCACAATATCAAAATTAATAAATTATAATCTGCTACGAAACATGGCCATGTTTGCGGCTTCGATTGTATTCAGGTCATTAGCATATTGCATGCAACTCTGTAAAGAAGAAAGGCCCCTATTATGAGCATTTTTTCGTCTCGATCTTCGCTGCTTATCGAACATCGAAAATCGAATTAAAAATTGGTATTATGACATCTAATATCTGTCGAAATTTTCGTTGTGTATCTAATTTGAAGCGAATAGAAATTTGTTGTCGACGCTGTATCGAATTAGAAGAAAATTGTTTGGAAATGTAAGTTTTTTGTGTTTATCTTCTACTTTTTTGCTACCTAATAGTAATTTCTGTCCCTATTACCGTTTACAACTCAACTCTTGTTGGGTTGAAATTTCGCAATTTGGTATTACAGATTACAACTCAACCTGTCAAAAAAAATTTCGGTTGAGTTGTCTAGTCTTACAACTTTTTGTGGCATTGCCGTTTACAACCTTGTGTTGGTGTAGTTGTCAAAAACGTCAAAATCTTACAACTGCTTACTAGCAGTTGTCTCATACAATTTTGCAGTTGTTTTGAAAAAATTTTACGTTTTAGAAGACGGTTCACCACCTAATTTTTTAACAAAAATTTTCAAAGTTGGTGTCAAAAGACACGTGTCGACCTCCGATTTAAGAATCCGAAAACAAAAATTGTAATTCTTTACGACAGCATGACACTGCTAATACGCGTCCAAAAATATCGAGAGAGGTGTCAAAAGACGCGTATTAATCTCGAGAACAATAATCCGAAGGCGGAAAAGAAACATTTTATGTCCGGAGATATTTTCAGTTGAAGTTGGCGATTTTCACTGTGGTTGTTGTAATGTTGTTGTCTTTTTTCGGTTTTTGTTTAATATCTTTTGAACGAGTTAAAATTTTTATTTTCCGCCTTCGGATTATTAATACTGATGTCAAGACGCGTCGTTTAATAACTCTCTCGATATTTTTGGACACGTATTAGCAGTGTCATGCTGCCGTAAAGAATTACCACAAAAATTAAAAATTGTATTTCTAATAAAATCTAATTTAATGTGGTTGTTGTATTTTGCCAGATTTTTTGTACACAGCAATGCAGAAAGGTGTTGGACCCAACCAGGATTATTTTTACGAATCGCGGCCAAAGGCCGCCAACGCAGAAAGATGTTCTGTGCAAAAAAACTGTGTAACGGGCCTCATATTTCGGACCCTCTCGGACCATTTTGTGGGTCTTTGTAATATCTTTCGAAAGAAAATAAAATTTTTAATTTCCGCTTTCGAATCCTAAAAAACGGATATGGAAACCCGTCTTTTGATACCACCTTTGATAAGAGTTAGATGGTGCACAGGCTTATAAAACGTTAAAATAGCCGGTAGTTAAACCTTTTTTAATCAAACAATAATCAACAATTTTGTACACATTTTGTTTTTAAGCGACTTAAACTATGACTTTTTTCTTTCGTTTGTTTCATTAGCCATTGAGTGTGCTTGTAATTCTCAACTTGTTAGTGAAATATTCTAAGGATATAGTTTTAGTTTTTAATTTAAAATTGAGGTTCTTCGAGTAGAAGATGGGTGTGCCAATACCTCAGAGCCCAGTGCTCGCCTCCATATCACATTTTTTAAGAGTTCTTCAAATAGAAGATGAGGTGGCTCATTAGAGCGAAACCTCAGAGCCCCCAGTGCTCGCAGCCAATGAATAAATACAAGAGGTTCTTCAAATAGAAGATGAGGTGGCTCATTAGAGCGAAACCTCAGAGCCCCCAGTGCTCGCCCCCAATGCATAAATGCAAGGGTTTTTTCAAAGCAAAACAAGTGCTCATCCCGGACCATACCTTGGAGCAGTGCACGCCAATGAATTATACACGGTAATAGGGTTTTTCAAAGCAAACCAGGTGGCTCATCCCGCAGCCAATACCTTGGAGCAGTGCTCGCCCCCAATGAATAAATACAAGGTGTAATAGGGGTTTTTCAAAGCAAAACAAGGAGGCTCATCCCGCAGCCAATACCTTGGAGCCCCCCAGTGCTCGCCCCCAATGAATAAATACAAGGTGTAACAGGTACATAGTGACCTCTCTCTAAGTAAAATAACATACAGTCCATTAAAATAATAATTTATAAAATAAAAAAAGATAATAAATTTAAAAAATGCTTGCTTGCAGTGGGCTTTGAACCCGCAACCCCAAACGTGTGAGTCGGGTACGTCATCCACTGTGCCACGACTCATACGCCTACAAGCGCATCAAATTACTCCCTTATAACTCGTATTAAACTGCTCGCCCTCAACTGCCCCACGCTTAGCTACATTTCTAGAAAAAAACGTTTAAAACGAATTACATTGAATAACTTTTTGACTTTATGTAGCGACATTCTATAGTTGGACGAGACTGGTCGCAGTTCGGATGCAGCCAAAATAGGTGAAATTATGCGAGTCCCATTGATACTAATCACTACTCCTGGGAATCCTATTTGAGTAAAATACAGTTTTTTCTGTTTGGGGGTTTAATCTACTTCGCACAAATACACTCCTCAATAATATCTAAAACCAGTCCAACTCCAAAATCTTTTCCACAGCATATTTGATAGCTGCCGTCAGCAGGAATCGCGAGTGTGGACGCATAATTTTAAAATACTGTTACGAATATTAGCAAACTGAGGAGTGCTGCCATCTCCAGGCCGATGCTAAGCAGTGACGTGAATTCACATCAATAATTCAATCATTATGTATCTACATAAACGAATCATAATTGCGTCTACACATATGTACACATTCCGACGAGCAACATTTACATACAAGGCAGGCGAGAGATGAGATGTCACACACCGATGAATTTACTTATACGCTTATGTGTGTGCGGGAGACTGTAAACTACAAACACATGCATATATCTTATCTGAGTTGTCACAAGAGAGAGCAATAATTTGTGCACGTAGTGTGGCTGGCGAATTTGTATGCCGAAACAACTAGTAAGTCTGGAAATCGAAGAGCCCTAGAAGTATGCAGCGTAAACTATAAAAGCGGGGCAAGCGAGTAAGAAGAATTCAGTTCAGTTTGATTTGAGATTTCAATCAGTTTGGTTATAAGCCCAGCGAGGAGCAAAGTATAAGTGTTATGTGAAGTACTTTAATAAAGGCCATTTTTCCATCATTCAATATTGGAGTTATTTATTCAACAGTTTAGTGATTCGAACTTAGCAGAGGATTGCAAATAAGAGGATTTGCAAGAAAATTCGTTACAATTGGTGTCAGAAGAGGAATTGTTGAATAAATTCCAGAAGACACAAGGATATGGCAAAGTTCAGTGAATTAAAGATCCAGCAACTGAAGAAGGAGTTGGAGAGCCGTGGATTGAATACAAGCGGCGTTAAACTCGAACTTCAGGCACGGCTACGAGAGGCAATGGAAGCAGAAGGAATTGAGGTGGAAGAGTATGTCTTCACCTTGATGGCGAGGAGACAACAAAAATTGAAGAGAAAAACGAAACATCGCAGACGGTTACCAGCACAGACTTGAACATGATTTTGGCTGCATATCTGCTCAAAGCATCGACAGTGGCTTCTCAACTGGAATCGCAAAAGACAGATATAACATCTCAACTCGTCATCTCAACTCGAAGAACAGAAAACGTATATGTCATCACAAATGGAATCACAAGAAACGCGTATTTCAGAAATGTCGACACAGATTACATCGAAGATTGAAGCACAAGAAGCGCGTATTTCAGAAATGTCGTCGCAAATGTCATCTCAACTGGAAGAACAGAAGACATATATGGCATCGCAACTGGAAGAACAGAAGACATATATGATATCTCAGTGGCCCAGCAGTTGAAAGCGCAAGACGGATCGCATATGCATGCGCAGTTGGAGGGTTTTAGTGAACGCACAGATAAAATGGAAGCTGAGAATGATGCTTGAAAGATCGGATTCAGCAGTCTACAATTAAATCGTCCAGCCGTTTCAGCGAGTAATCCAAAGGTAAAACACCATCCTTATGACGGTTTCTGTTCCTTTCCAGGTCTTTAAGTTACAGTTTGAGAAGACCCGCAGCAGTGAACAACTGGAATGTGGAAGATAAAGTTGGGCGCACTACTTCGTAGCATTGAAAGGACCAGCTGCCGAAATGCTTACAGACTATTCCAGAGTACGAACGAACAGTTATGACTCATTGAGGCTGCTGTAGAACGGCGATACGGAAGCGAACACAGGAAACAGATATTTCAAATAGAATTGGCAAACCGCTACCAAAAGCAAATGAGACATTGCAGGAGTTTGCTTCAGATTTATTGAAAGATTGGCTCATCTCTTGCAAATGCGGACGCGACAGCCCGTGGAATATGCACTGAAAGGTAAAAATCCAGAGTTTCATAAATGGCATACGCGGACGTGGAAACGAAGCGAGCTACATACGCAAACCCAAAACTGACATTTGCTGAAACGGTATCACATGCATTGACTCAGAAAACGGCCTCACTATTGAGTCAAACCAGCATACAAAGGCTCATCATGTGGAAGTGGAAAGACCAGATTGGGTAGACACAATTTTGGAAGCACTGAAGGGATCACAACAGAAAAATGCCGGAGTGATTAAATGTTTCAAGTGCGGCAACACAGGTCAATATTGCACGACATTGCAGCACCGGTTCCAATAGCTCCAACAATGTGGGTGGCCGTAAACGCAAAGCTGGCGGAATGAGCAAGAACGTGTCGGATGTCAAGAACGAAAACTTGCCCCGGCTATTGAATGTCCTGTGATATCTGTGTCGCAGATTGGAAGGAAATCAAGCCAGTCTTACCATCAGAGGGAATGTGGCATGGATAAAGAGCGTAGTACTGACTGTAGGATACGGGGGGCATCTCATTCCTTGATTCGATCTGATTTGGTCTACAGGAGAGTAAAGTCATTACCTGGAGCAAGGTTGCGTACGGTCACAGGCGAGTATAATCAAGTCCAAGGCGAAGTGGTATGTGAGGTATTAATTGGAAAAGTCATGGTTCTACACAAATTCGTTGTGGCGGAGATCGTTGATGAAGTCATATTGGGAGTGGACTTCTTGGTTGACCATGACGTCAGGATCGATATGCGGAGAAAAATTATGCGCTATAAGAACCAGGACATACCACTTAACTTTAGTTTGAAAAAAGTTTCAGCAGTATCGAGTACTGGTGGCGAAAGTCGACAAAGGCCACGAAAGTCAAAGGCAAAGGTTGATAGATGCGAATGGGCCAATAAATGCAAAATCAAAACGTACCTGCGAGAGAAACACTGGCATTGACAAAACTAAAGACGCAGGAAACGAAGCAAACGAATTTCCTGAGAAAGAATGCGAGGGTAGTTTCAAGCCGGAGCGCACTACTCTTGTGAAATGTGGGAACGATACCGATTATGCAAAGGCAAATCCGTCCAGCGCCAAGCTCTACGAAGTGGTTCATTGACCAAACAACAGAGTGTGAAGGAACGGCCCAGGGTACATGAGTAGTAAGATGAAACACTGGCATGACAAGAACTCTAATTCGGAAGGGTTCTTGGCGGCGAGATTTGGTACTAGTTAACACAACCCTCACCGGCGGAAAGGTGTTCCAGCCAAATTTTCGGTGCAGTTGGGAAGGCCCGTACAAACCACGGATTAGAAGAGTGGTACATTTGGAGATGCTAGCGGCGTTTAGATTGGGAGATTTGCCTGATCGGGACGATCAGACTTAGGTGGAGGAGTCAGTGTTACGAATATTAGCAAACTGAGGAGTGCTGCCATCTCCAGGCCGATGCTAAGCAGTGACGTGAATTCACATCAATAATTCAATCATTATGTATCTACATAATACGAATCAATAATTGCGTCTACACATATGTACACATTCCGACGAGTCAACAATTTACATACAAGGCAGCGAGAGATGAGATGTCACACAAGACCGATGAATTTACTTATACGCTTATGTTGTGTGCGGGAGACTGTACTACAAACACATGCATATATCTTATCTGAGTTGTCACAAGAGAGCAGAGCAATAATTTGTGTGCACGTAGTTGTGGCTGGCGATTTTGTAGCCGAAACAACTAGTAAGTTCTGGAATCGAAGAGCCTAGAATATGCACGTAAACTATAAAAGCGGGCAAGCGAGTAAGAAAATTCAGTTTCAGTTTGATTTGAATCATATCAGTTTGGTTATTAGCCAGCGAGTAGCAAAGTATAAGTGTTATTGTGAAGTACTTTAATAAAGGCCATTTTTCACATCATTCAATATTGGAGTTATTTATTCAACAGTTTAGTGATTCGAACTTAGCAGAGGATTGCAAATAGAGAGGATTTGCAAGAAAATTCGTTACAATACGAACGCGTATGCGGAAATAGTCCTTATTTTGTGTAGTACTGAGTAAGAATGCTTCCTTTCAAAACTGCAAAATAACTTCATATGAAGCTCATTATTTGTCACTTTCTTACTTGGTGCTTGGTAGTTCCAAGGGATTGGAATGATCACGCGAATGTTTTCCGTATTCGCGACATGTCAATCACCAACATTTTCGCCATTATAAAATAGATTTCATATAATATTAATAAAAAAATCACATTTGAAAATGCTTAAACGTTCTGCCACAAATTGATCAGCTGTTCATTTCTCTGTCAAATCATCACTTTCTTAGCTTGGCAGCACCAATTCAACTTCAACTGAAATAAGTTGTAATTCGTAATACCAAACAGGAATTGAGTTGTCTGAAAGTTGAGTTGTTTTAATACAACCCAACTAAGTTGAGTTGTATACCGTAATAGGCCCTTTCCAAACTATTTGTATTAATCGTATATAGTGTAGGATGCTTTATTTTTATTAAAATTAATATCCACACAAAAATTATTTAAAAGAAAATGTTATATTTTCATGATGCAAAATTGAATAATAATGAAAATTTTTGAAAATAGTAAAATCAATATTGAAAATTAAAATATTGTAAAACATATGAAAATTACAAAGTTCAAAGTAACATAATAACAAGTTAAATAAAAATAATTAAGTCAATATAATTTAAGAACCCTACGTATAGGTCCAAGGTCGTGAATACAAAACAAATGCTTGGAAGACTGATTCATAAATTGGACAAAATCCGTTTATAACAAACGACTTGCAGAAAGGATCAGGTGGAAAAAATTCCGAGTGCATTCTCGTACCCGATGCTAAGTTGAGACAATCCCTAGCGCAAAATCTGAGAATTGTTGCCAAATGCTTGGCTCTTGTGCAGTGTTGCAGCCATTCATCTTTACTGGATAGCAAGTCCATGAACGTTTCTATGGTCATTATGAAGTTTAGTTTTTAACACATGTAACATGTTCAGAAAGTTACAATGTTTAGAAAGCTAAAATTACGCGTTGAAATTCATTTCAGCGTTTTATACTCCTGGCTACTTCCAGTACTTGAGTTTTTTTCTTCATAATAAATAAATTTGTTTTTATTTTATTTGACAGATGATGGAATGTGCTTTTCTGAACGTTTGAATTTATCGAATTATCGAACAATGACACTAGTCTTGATCGAATATGAGTGTCATAATACCGAATGAAAATTCGATCGATCAGCTCTTTCGACCACAGTCGAAGATCAAATTTGTCTCATAATAGGGGCCAAAAATTCACCCTACTGAGGTTCTAAATATTGTCAATGTTTGACATATCGCACACCTAAATATTCATTTTGCATGGGGAAATGTTGTGTTTTAAAATAACCTTAGCAAACGAATCCATAGATATTGAATTCGCATTAAAACACAGTAAACGTATTAATTATTAGCCTGTTTCATAAAAATATTTGTTATAAATAAATGAGTTTAAAAAGTTTAATTCTATCTAAAAATTATTTCGTCGAAATGAGCAACCCATACAAATATATAGGTGTTTCTTATTTTTCAAATGTCCCGGGAAATTTTTAAAAATCCCGGGAATTTGGCTCAAATTTGAGGTTTGTCCCGGGAACCCGAAATAAAAATCTGGCAACCCTAGTATCTATACTCATTCATACTTAGAGTTGGGGTTCTACCGGGTATTTACCATTTGTATGGGTAAATACCACGAAAATACCTTTTTTGTATCTTTTTTTGGGTATTTAAAAATCATATGAATCGAGGCTGCTTGGAATTACAATTCAGCAATTAAATTTATACGTCATTTGAAATTAAAAGATTTTTCGTTTTGATTTTAAACAAACAACCCAGCAAACACTCGGAGTCAACAATTAGTATGAAAGGAGTCCGGAGTCTGGAACTTATAAAAATTATTAAAGTTTGTTTTAATTACATAAAGTTTTAAAAATTTTAGCTTTTATGTATGTATAATCTATAAGATCGTCCTAATCACCCCTCTCTCATGATCTGCGATTTATAATTCGGTTGAAATATTTTATGAAATGAATAGTTTAGCTATATATTCATTTCCAATTTGCATTTGTTTCGCTGTGGGTAAAATCAGCAGAAAAATGTACCATTCTGGTATTTGAAGAAAGAATTGCGTACTTTTCACTGAAATTTGCCAGCCTTGGTCACTATTTCATGATCACGGTTGCCACACCACATCTTTTTTCTGGACAAAAATTCCTTTTGAAAAAACAAAAGGACCAATATTTTTAAAATGTCACAAAAAAATTATTTATATAGGCCTTCGCGAATTTCAGTCCCTACATCGCGTTAATGTGTTACTATTTGGAAGCAGTAATACATTCACGCCAGGAAATCTCCATTATTTTGGGAACTGTGGCACGCTCTGACTTATACTATACATAATTATACATAAAGATAAAAATATGTAAAATTAAGTTAACCGTTCAAGACCCGCGCAGAAGCAACAAAAATTTAAGAAAAAAGTTCATTCAATTACAAAAAAGCATTTCTAAGCGGGGTCGCCCTTCGACAGTGGTTTGGCAAACACTCCGAAAAGTTTCTGCCATTAAAAACCTTCTCAGTGAAAATTCATCTGCCTTCCAGGTGCGTTCGGAGTCGGCATAAAAAATTAAAGCCCCGTCCCGTATATTTGTAGGAAAGACTAAAAAGGGGCAAGATGCAAACTTGAAGAGAAACTCAGCCTAAATATTTTCTGAGATAAATCGCGCCAAGTATTTATTTATCACCGTTCAGGCCTGCTTATTCAATCGTTTATTTGTCAATTTAGCAATGTCTGGCTCCCTCTTAAAATGCTGCTGATAATTATTTCTTTGTGCTAAAAAAATCTGAGAACGTGTGTTAAGTGATCCCATTGCCCTACTATGAGAAAAGATGTACACATAAAACTAAATCTTTTATTGCATAGTTTTTATATCGGCTGACACTTCGGCCAAAAACCGCCTGAATATGCATTGCAATGTGTAGTGGAGAAAAATCTATAATTTTGTTAGTCGGTCTTGGTTTAAGTATATATTTAGTGGCGCAAACAAATCTATTTTTTTTTATCACTTTTGCTCTCGCTTCCGTACAAAGAAACCAGTCTGGAGGAAAAGTGGCCATCAGACCAAACCTAAACAAAAAGCACAGTTTTGTATAAAGGGATCGAAGTGGTAACCGTAGCCGCTTCGAATCTGCTGTGAACAGTGTTGTCGTGAGAATTTTCAAAAAGCAGTCAATAAATTATTGTCGCTATTTTTATAAAAATATGTATTATTATATAACATCAACAATCCATATAGAAACTTTAAACTTTTTAGAAAATTCAGGAAAATTCCGCGAATTTTCATGCAAATTTTCAGCTTTTCGGTAAGAATTTTTAGAATTTTTCTGAAAGATAAGATTGTTGGTATTATATAACAATACATATTTTTACAAAAATATCGAAAATAATGAAGGTTGAAGCAAAACTTAGTAAAACTGGAAAAATCTGCGTGATGATGACTTTTGTAGATGATTGTAGATATGTATGTGTGTTTGTATGAAAAATTTTAAGGTCACTTTATCTTACTTAAAAAGTAGACTTAAATCGCTCCCCTCCCAAATCATGCTGGAACGCCCCTGCATATATCCGAAGCGGAAAACATAGGAGAAAAATTGTTGTCATAAAACTCCCATGAGGATAAGATAGAAATAAAATTAGTATTATTTGAATTTAATTTAAATTTAAATTTTATTTTTATTTAGAAGAAATTGTCGCAGAAAAATTTCTGAGTTTTTATTCCGGAGCTGCCTAGTTTATTGATTTTAATATTTTCGTTTGTTCATAATTTCATCAAATTGGAGTTATAAAAGGCTCTAAGGACCCGTATTGAACTCCAGAACTGTAAGAGAATGTTTATAGGGTACACATATTTGCGCAAACAAAGTTACCCCTCAAACATGCTCACGGCGCTCATAATTTAAGAATCCGAAATGAGCCCAAAATAAATGGGCAATGTAGGAATCAGAAAAGCGTCGAAACGCGTAGAAGGGTGAAAGAAAATTTAAATTTTTGCCTTTTATTTAACGGCCTAAAAGCTCCTAACCTAGCATGCAAAAATTATCATTTATCAACTATTTATATTCGTCACAGCGAGTGTGGAACAAATTTTGAAATTTTGTTACGACAATTTTTAATTTTAATACAAAATGAATTACAT
>JARSSU010005281.1:0-39096 GCA_029619165.1 Eurosta solidaginis | reverse complement strand
TTGGTACTCAGCAGAAATACGTCGGTTATAGGCTCCATTCTATATGAATTATCGATGACTAGTCAGCTATCAAGTAGTTTAAATGAGGCGGTCCCATTCGGATTAAAACTGGTAATAGTTCTAAGTGATGCCACCGGGCACTTCTCATGTTACATATACGACATATCATGAAGTTCAGGGGGATGTACGTACGGTATCATCAAACAATAACACATTATCTGCCACCGCGTATATTGTTGTTTTACTTTTTTCAAATATAAGAAATCTTTCAAATTTACAAACAATTTTGTAAACTGTAACATTCAGTGATGTCATATCAACTTTGAAGCACAATTTCCAATTACCTTACATCACATGATATGAAATATCATCAGATACACCACTTCGCCATAACAGATCATAGAACTTAACAGAGTCAACCACGCAGAGATGTGATCAAGTGCATGTGATAAAATCTGCCATGTCTAGCAACATCACGACGCCTCTTATAGATGACTGCACATCAATGTTTAAAGTATCAGATGATATGAATCACTTGGTGCAAACATGCACATCGACATCGAAAATTTATGCAAAAAACTTAATTTGCACAAAAACCTTTTTCGACGCTCACATACTCACTAAATTTATGTAGGTCACTACTTTCAAGAGTATAGAGGGAAAAATCAGTTTTCAAAAACAATTTTTTGAGAATTTAGTTGGAAACGAGTTATCTAATTATGAGAATAATTATTGCGATAGGACGAAATAGATTCTGAGATATAATCATTTGGGACTATGTGAAACGTAAACGACTTACAATGAGTTTAAAAAATGCTATACAGAATAACCTTTACTTTTACGTATGAAGTATATCGGTAGCTCCAGGTGAGCAGCAATTAAGCTGGAACTTTAATTGTAAGCGAACCATTCCAACTTATGGTCGCATCGTCATCCAGTAGATGCCCTTTTGGCAAGCAAACTGGTTTTGTTTCTATGTTTACAAGTGGAAAATCCTCACACAACTAAGATACAAAATAGAAAAAGCTTTAGCTATTCGTAGTACCTTCGTTACCGGCATTATTTGTTGCCGGTGCTATTTGCTGAATTTTCTTGGCATTATTTCTTTTATTTGTCGCTAATTGTGTGCCATTGTTTTCTAACATGTTTTTCTTGCAATTTTTTTCTTTCTATTTTTTCGTCTTTATTTTTCATTTTATCTGATCGTTTAACCGTAATTGGTCGTGAGTGTTTGGGTTTGGTCGCCATTCTGACGCAAGCTAGCAATAACTCCATATCTATTTTTATTGGTGCTTTCAAGAAGTAATTTTTGTTTTTGTTATTTCTTTTACCTGTTTTCTAATATTTAACATTCTTAAATCTTTTGTTTTTGTTTTTTTCTGTCTTGAATTTCATATCACCTTCGTTGATTTGCCACTAATTGACATAAAATTGTTTGAGTGAGTGTATAAATAACTCACCTTCGAGATATCTTATTTTGTTAACTATTTTATTTGCACTTTCACGCCTTGAGCAATTTTTGTTTTGAAATATGTATGCTAACAATGAAAGCAGCTATAAATCAAATAATCTTGTGCTTAGTTGAGTGTAAGCAAGCATAAATAAAGATTTATGGACATTGTTGGTAAGCCCAGAGGATGCACTCGATGTGTAGGTACGGAGTGCTCGGAGTGCATAAGCAGGTCCCTGGATAGAACGCGACAGGGAGAAGCATACATCTACAGTATATGGATCCCAGGGCATATGGGAATAGATGGGAATGAAAAAGCGATGTACTAGCTAAAAAGGGCGGATCCCTTGAAGCTTGCTCCTTAGACGTCCCAATTAGACTGGGCGAGATTAAACGAAGGCGAGAGGTGCACATGATCGACCAGCGGGAAAGGCGTGGGTTCAATCGCGGGGCGGTAAATGTCGAAAAATTATGTGTAGATCTAACAACCTAGACTAACTAAATTGCTTCTATCATTAAAAAGAGAGGACTGTAGACTCATGACGGATATTCTGACTGGACACTGCCTTCTGGCGTCTTACTTACTTACTTAATTGGCGCTTAACCGTTTAATCGGTTATGACCCTCCAACAAGGCACGCCAGTCGCCCTTCTCTCTGCCACCGGCGCCATTGATCACACCAAGGGAGTTTAAATCGTTTGCCACATGGTCCTTCCAACAGAGTGGGGCGCCCTCTACCTCTGCTCCATAGGCGGGTTCCGATAGAAACACTTTCTTGGCCGGAGCGTCATCTTTTATTCCATACATGGCCTAACCAGCGCAGGCGCTGCGTTTTAATTCCCTAGACTATGTCGATGTCTGCGTATAGCTCGTACAGCTCATCGTTAAATTTTTCTTCGGTACTCGCCATCGCCAACGCGTAGAGGTCCATGCATCTGCACCATATGGCAGGACAGTACGATAAGTGACTTGTAGAGTATGATTTTCGTTTGCGAGAGAGGACTTTACTTTTCATTGCCTACCTAGTCCAAAGTAGCATTTATTGGCAAGAGTGATTCTTCGCTTGATTTCAGAGACTGATGTTGGTTCCCAAATAAACGAAGTCTTTTAATATTTCGAATTATGGCTGCCAATAGTAGCGTGGCCTTCTGGAGTCACATGCCTTTAAATTAGGCTTGGTCAGTGATAGCAGATGTAGGAAGTGCGGGTTGGAGGAGGAAAGGATCGATCACGTCTTTGCTCGCGTCCTGCGCTTGCCAGGCTAAGACTCCAGCTATTGTGAGTGTATCACTGCAGCTGATAGATCTAGAAGCAGCAAGTGGCTTAAGTCCTGGGAAGCTTCTAGTATTTGCCAATAGGAAGGAGTTATTTTAACAACACTACGGACTCATCAGTCTATGTGAGGGTCCTCATGGACCGGCCAGTTCAACCTAACATATGTCTCAGACTGCTACTTGCAGTACGGCACTGATAGGGTTAATGAGGGGCTACGGCTGCTATTATGACTTGCACAGAAATTGAGCATGCGAAACAAACATTTTTCATTGAACCTCTGCTTCCTTTAGAAATCTGATTTCAAACAGTGGAAACCGAATTTGGAAATGGAAGACAAATTAAAGAAACATGGCTGATCGAAACCTACTTGACACCGCAATTTTTAAGCACGAGTCATCCGCAATTAGCAAATTAAAACAAGTAAGGAAGGCTAAGTTCGGGTGTAACCGAACATTACATACCAGCTGAGAGCTATGGAGACAAATTAAGGGAAAAATCACCATGTCGGAAAATGAACCTGGGTAACCCTGGAATGTGTTTGTATGACATGTCTATCAAATGGAAGGTATTAAAAAGTATTTTAAGAGGGAGTGGGCCATAGTTCTATAGGTGGACGCCATTTAGGGATATCGCCATAAAGGTGGACCATGGCTGACTCTAGAATGTGTTTGTACGATATGGGTATCAAATTAAAGGTATTAATGAGGGTTATAAAAGGGAGTGGTGGTAGTTGTATATGTGAAGGCGTTTTCGAGATATCGACTAAAATGTGGACCAGGGTGACCCAGAACATCATCCTTCGGGTACCGCTAATTTACTTATATATGTAATACCACGAACAGTATTCCTTCCAAGATTCCAAGGGCTTTTGATTTCGCCCTGCAGAACTTTTTTCATTTTTTGTACTTAATATGGTAGGTGTCACACCCATTTTACAAAGTTTTTTTCTAAAGTTATATTTGCGTCAATAAACCAATGCAATACCATGTTTCATCCCTGTTTTCGTATTTGGTATAGAATTATGGCATTTTTTTCATTTTTCGTAATTTCGATATTGAAAAAGTGGGCGTGGTCATAGTCGGATTTCGGCCATTTTTTATAGCAAGATAAAGTGAGTTCAGATAAGTACGTGAACTAAGTTTAGTAAAGATATATCGATTTTTGCTAAAGTTATCGTGTTAACGGCCGAGCGGAAGGACAAACGGTCGACGGTTTATAAAAACTCGGGCGTGGCTTCAACCGATTTCGCCCATTTACACAGATAACAGTTACCGTCATAGAATCTATTCCCCTACCAAATTTCACAAGGATTGGTAAATTTTTGTTCGACTTAGGCATTAAACAGTATTCTAGACTAATTAAATGAAAAAGGGCGGAGCCACGCCCATTTTGAAATTTTCTTTTATTTTTATATTTTGTGTTGCACCATATCATTACTGAAGTGAATGTTGACATAATTTACTTATATACTGTAAAGATATTAACTTTTTTGTTAAAATTTTATTTAAAATAAGTGGGCGTGTCGTTCTTGCTAATTTTTTATTAGACATACATACAGTAATAGAAGTAACGTTCCTGCCAAATTTCATCATGATATCTTCAACGACTGCCAAATTACAGCTTGCAAAACTTTTAAATTACCTTCTTTTAAAAGTGGGCGGTGCCACGCCCATTGTCCAAAATTTTACTAGTTTTCTATTCTGCGTCATAAGTTCAACTCGTGTACCAAATTTCATCGCTTTATCCGTCTTTGGGTAATGAATTATCGCTCTTTTTCGATTTTTCGAAATTTTCGATATCGAAAAAGTGGGCGTGTGTTATAGTCCGATATCGTTCATTTTAATAGCGATCTGAGATGACTGCCCAGGAACCTACATACCAATTTCCTCAAGATACCTCAAAATTTACTCAAGTTATCGTGTTAACGGGACGGACGGACATGGCTCAATCAAAATTTTTTTGAGCTCTGCTCAACTGAGTATAAAAATCGAAGTACACATTTTTTCACGAATATATTATACTCTACTCTTCTAAGTTACTTCATAAAAATTAAATAATAACTAAATCTAAATTCTGAGCAATGCTAAGAAGAGCTTAATTTTACAAAGCAAATAAAGAAAACGCAATTTACCACTTTAGCGTTCTCTCGTTCGACTCAGCATTTAAGAATGCCCAAATTATATACATATAGAACAATTTAATTTAAAAAAATATAAAATTGTTTAAGATAGCGTAAGTATATATACTTTTTATGGGAATGCGTATGGCATTTTTTCTTTAAAGCGATAACGCTCAGGAAGATTAAAATGGCCTTCAAGAGAAGTGCAAATAATTGTTTATCTTTTAGAAAAACAAGTAACTAAACGGCAGTAATCGAAACTTGCGATGAACCATATATCAATACTTTAAAATATCAATAAATTAGTTGTAAACAACGGTGCTATGTCTGGCTGCCCTTGAATCATGTTTTATATATATTTCTTTTATACGTACATTTCGTACATTCGTAGATATACAATCTTAAATAATATTGTATTCCATGTGCTATTGAAATTCGCATTGTATTAATGCGTAATCATCATATACATTATTTCTAATAGCTGCTTTATGTACGGGTCCCTTTTTCGCTCTTATTTGGTATCCAAATCTATAAATAAAGTTTTTGGTTGTAAAGATGGAGATTCGGGCTATTAGCGAGCTTTGGGCAATTTTGGTCGTAGTGCTTTTGTTTAGCTATATTTTATAAAAATAATTTGTTAAAATAAACGATTGTGAGCACACAAAGAAATATATTTGCACTATGGCAACTATTGTGAATATTTGCACTGCATTACCGGCTGTTGCTATTGTACGCTAGATGGCAGCGCAATGTGTAATTTTATCTGATTGACGGCAGTTGCTATTATGCGCTGGATGGCAGCGCAAGCTGTAAGTTAATAGAACAGCTGATTTCTGTTGATATTTGATAAGAGACTAATATGGTTGCGCAAGATGTGCAGGGTCAGGCTCGTATATATTATTTCTAATTGCTGGTTTTATGTACGGGTCTCTTTTTCGCTCTTATTTGGAATCCAAATCTATAAATAAAGTTTTGGTTGTAAAGATGGAGATTCGGGCTATTAGTGAGCTTTGGGGAATTTTGGTCGTAGTGCTTTTGTTTAGCTATATTTTATTAAAATTATTTGTTAAAAATAAACGATTGTTTGCACTATGGCACTATTGTGAATATTTCCACTGCATTACCACCATTTGCTATTGTACGCTAGATGGCAGCGCAAGTTGTAAGTTTAATAGAACAGCTGATTTCTGATGACATTTGATAAGAGACTTTTATGTTGACTGCGCATGATGCGCACGGGTCAGGCTCGTATATTAGATAAATAAATACATTTCAATAACTATTATATATCAATCAAATTTATTTACACATCCGTGTTGCATCGCGCAGTGGGTTGAGATGTTACAAAAAGCGAAAAAAGATGAGCATAAAAATGGCACTAAAGATGGTTCTATGTCGAAACCGATTTGTATTCAACCAAATTTGATAAAGGGAGAGCGAAAATCGGACCCGAAAAGGTTCACAATCCTAAATTCTAACGGCTTCAACACCATTTTCAATACAGCTATATTTTTCCTAGAAATGCGCACCAGACCCCACAATGAAATCCGCCACGGTCATTGGTCAGGTTTCGTGAAATGGGCTTTCTGACTTCGGACACTCTAGCCTTCTTACTATGTTCGACTTAACCCGGACAGCGGGACTATGTATGCCGATAACTGCTCCCTATACAACATTCACCCCAGTCATTCCCCCGAGAGCGGAGTGGGGAGAGGATTCATCTGGGGCAGGAGACCGGTTAACTTGTTCACGGATGGGTCGAAGTTGAACGGAAAGGTTGGTGGGGGGTCTTTTGTCAAGAGCTAAATGTAAGCCGCAAGTTTAAGTTGGCTGATCACTGTAGTGTATTCCAAGCGGAGGTTTCTGCGATTAAGGATGCGGTGGATAAAATGCTATCCAGTGTTACTACGGTTAGGGAATTCAGCATCTACTCTGATAGCCAAGCGGCTATCAAGGCCTTGAGTTCAACTACAGTAAGATCGAGGGTGGTATGGGAGTGTCTGACCTCGCTTGCGATTGCATCGAACTATTTTATAATTATGATTATCTGGGTCACGGGCCATAGCGATATCCCGGGAAACTGTTAAGCGGATCTCTTGGCCCGCATCGGTACAACTGAACCGGACGGAGATGGCTGTAGAGATCTCGGGATTCCGCTGGCCACCAGTGGTTCTCTCCTCCATAAGCTGGGCTCGAGTCAGCTCAGCAAACGTTGGGCGGAGACCACCTCTTGCAGGGAAGCAAGATCTTTCTGGCCGAAAGTGGATGGCAGGAGGTCTGCCGGACAGTACTTGGGTTCACTAAGGTTCACCTATCAATGGTTATTGGCGTTTTGACATGGCACTGTAGCATGGATATCCATGCGGTACGTTTCAATATACTGCAAACTCAATCATGCTGCAACTGTATGGAGGATGATGAGGTGGAATCATCACATCACTTTAGCTGTTTGCCCAGCTTTTTCCAGAACAAGGCGAAGGTACCGCGGTCGCAACTCATTTCGATCTCCCGAGGATTTATCCAAGGTTGAGATCGATATCATTCGGAACTTTATCGTTGCCACCCAACGATTCTCTAAGTAGCTTTATCTAGGTCATCTTTATTTTATTTTATTTTATTTTATTGTATGTGGTATCACAACAGAACTTCATGTTGTCCAAGTGAGCTTCCCCTATCAGGGTAGCTACCACCCAAAACCCAACCTAACCCAAATACATCAACGCCCACAACCATCTCAAATTGGATAATAGTAGATAATCGACATGTTCACGTTTCTCTTTTATTTTGTGCTTCCAATTGAGTTTGCACTCCAGAGGTGAAACTTTTTCTATATAAAAAAATCCGCATTTCTAAATTTTAGCATAATTACCGATTATCGAAGGGAAAAATGTATATGGAAAAATCTGGTTATATTATTAACGATTAGGAGTTAAGTACAAGATAACTTCGTTATATGTAAACTAGGTCTTAGCGGCATGTACGGGATATCCCGCTCTTTAGGCGATCAATGTGAAACTCAAAAAGACTGCTACAACCTGCACTTCTTTGCTGTAGTCGGAAATTCATGAATCATGATGGACCGCGAAGACTCCGGACAACGAAATACAATTTGAGGGTTTCTACGAAAAACCAGTCGACCGAGGGGAATGATATCTCATTTCACTTTCAGCAAATACACTTCTTAAAACTTAAGTGCCCATTACTCATACTTAGCATAGACTTGACTTGACTTGAGAACTGTCACTTACAGTTCTGTTAAATGAACATGCATGTTACTGATTACTCAAAACTTAGCAGCACTTAACTGACTTAGAAGTCTGTTGAATTTTGATTTTCTATGTAAGTTCTAAGTGACGTTTACATTTGGAGATGCCATTTGTTTGTTTCCATTTCATTTTGACATTTTGTCATACAAATGACATTTATTTTTATTTTATTTATTAATTTTTACACTCACAAATTAATTGTAGTACTCAAAATAATAAATGTAAGGCGCGATAACCTCCGAAGAGATCTAAGGCCGAGCTTCTCTTCCAATTTGCGTCGTGCTCCTCTTGATTTTTCCCTACAAATTGGCCGGACGGGACCTACATGTTTTTATGCCGACTCCGAACGGCATCTGCAAGGCAGATGAGTTTTCACTGAGAGCTTTTCATGGCAGAAATACAATCGGAGCGCTTGCCAGACACTGCAGAGGGGCGACCCCGCTTAGAAAAATTTTCTTCTAATTGAAAAATCTTATTTCTAAAATTTTGATGTTGCTTTGCCCGGGAGTTGAACCCAGGGCATACGGTGTGATAGGCGGAGCACGCTACCATCACACCACGGTGGCCGCCACAAAAACCAAAATTAACTTTGTTTAAAAACCACCTCTTTTTATAGGTAATATTTCATAATAAAATGACAGCTGGAAAAACAGCTGATTATGATGCCAGATTATATGCGCTAAGTGGAGTATAATCGTGGCTAAGTTGCCAAGTTTACGCCAAGTCAAGTCAATTCTATGCTAAGTATGGGTCCTTTAGGCGGCTCACTTATTATATGATGAACCACTGAATGCGTTTCATATTCAGCCCAATTCGAAATATTCCCTCGGAGTTTTGTTCTCGAGGATTTTTTATTCCCGCGGAAAAATTCCTCCATTCTTTTCTCCTAGGGCGAACAATAATTGGGGAATAGGAATTTCGAATTTTCGAAAGTCAGCTGTTTTCTCAATAAAAATTTCGTTTGCGCATTCATATTTTGTTTAAAAAATTTAAAAGTTTAATTATTGTTGCAAATTTGTTGGAAATAATGCACACAGTATTGCATTTCATGTGGTATTCACTGAAATGAGTAATGAATTGTTGGCACAGCAACATCAACAGAGGAGCATAAGAAGAAGAAGACGGCCGCCGGAGTTGTCGGCTTTCATTCAGCAAAGCAATTTTCTGGTTGCCAAGTCGAGTTGAATTCGTCTTTCGTCATATGCCAAAATATATTAAAGCCTTCTTAAAAAATCCTTGCGCAATTTCTGCTATGGCTGCATCAAATATGCCAAGAGCTCTTCCGTTGCTTATGATACACTCTTCGACTTAAAATAAAGAATATTGTGGTAGAATGTACATATTTTAGCACAAATTTGTACAAATAAGTGTTCTTTATTAAAAGAACCAATTTCCTTTAACTATTTTGATGCATACCTTTAATGAACAAGTGAAAAAAACTCCTATGAAATGGCAGAGAAAATCTCCCTCTCCCTCATATTCATAATACCTACTTTTCTCCCATAAACCGGTTTTCCGCTTTTTCCAACATTGTTCAGAATAGGAGGAATGGGAGAAGGGGCAAAACTCACACGGAATTTTTGCTTAGAATTGGGCTGATAGTGCATAGCGCCACTACCCGCGCTAAACTCCATAAATAAACTCCAGAATAATCTAAATCAAGAACAATATATAAAGAGACGCCAAAGGGTTAGAACTTATCTCTGCAAATTTTTTGAGTTGCGTCAGATAATAAAATGTCGAAGACAAAATTCAAAAGCTCAGGAAGCGTTTGCAATATCAAACTGACCTAGAGAGTTTTGATTTGTAATAGAATATATAAATTGTGAGTTCCAATAAGTAGCGAAAGAATGTGCAAACGATCACAAAGCAGTGAGCCACTGTGCACTGTATACCATATATTTGATATGTGAGCAGCCTTTGGCAAAGTATATAAATTAAGTAGAGAAAGCGATATCACATTAAAAGTGGTGAACTACTCAATGTCTTACTCATAAAGTAACAGAAAGGCATTTATTGATAAAATGCAAAAACACGTTGTGCAGTTGTGGTAGAGGGTTTACTGAAATGGGATACAAAATGGAGAAGTATTTTTCAAATATGCTTTATTGAAATCGGTACATAGAAAGAAAATTGAGCTACAAGCCTGTTCATAAGGAACATGCCATCAACAAAGCATAGCCTTAGTAGGTACATGTAGAAAGTGAGTACATTCTGTCCGAAAGTATAATATCAGTAGCAAGAAGCCAAATAAAAAAGTGTACGAAAACGAGACGTGGCTTTGGTCAAGATGTTTACCAACAGAACGATAATCACAGGAGTGCTCCTTCGAATTCCAGTTCCGGTAAAAAAAGGCATTGGAGAGACTTACAAGGTTTAATCGAACAGTGTGGCTTCGTCGGACCTGGGCCCGATCGTGTTATATGATCACGTATCGAAAAGCTGTTTCACTCAACGATTAATATGAATCTGTAAAAAAATTCGATAAAAATTATAATAAGTATGGATCTAATCAGTACTGGTAGCCACGTTTCACATATTCTCTCAATCCGATGAACCATTTCAAAGCTTTTGCTCTAATGTAGAGGGTGGGGTAGATCGTGTCTAACTTAAAATTTTAATTTCGAAGATATGAGGGCCTCCTGTCTCCCAATTTAATACATACCGAACTTTATACTGATTTACTAATACCTCCACTACGCATCGAGAAAGACTTTGTAAAAAATAAAATTTGTATTGGCGCATATGGGGGAGTCAATTTTCGCGTTTTCTGAACATTACGATATTCGATTTGATCGCTGATTTGATCCAGGTGTGCGATATGGGAATTAATTAATCTAGCTACCAAAAAACTATTTGCATTTACTTTATCATAGCAAAAAATTATATGACTAAATTGAATTACATATATGATTCACACTTAAAAGTAGTATTTGCATCCAACTTATATTTATTCTTGCAAAAAATGCGCCATAGAAAATCTTTTGTAATTATCGAAATACAAATGTTAATTATTTATCAAATGGAAAAGCTTAAAGCCGAACTAAGGTTTTGTTCCGTTTTTTTCCGTTATCTCTTGTAATAATTGGCTTAGCTGTGGTGCCAATCATAGTGATTTAATCTTCTTTTATAATAATTCCTTTATATATTTCTGAAAATACGAACGAACAACTTAAATAGAAAAAGTACTGAAATATTATCCGTGTTTTTTTATACATGTGTTGTATACATTCATATTTGCGACTAAAAACACGCCTCGACATTTACACATAGTAGTAGTGTATGGGGAAATAGTGGAGGCACAAACCTTTTTGGTCATATTGTATAACGCGTACCAAAATTGGAAGTCGATATTAGTGAAGACACACACTTTTTAGTACTAATTTATGCACTCAGCAGCCCATATAAAGTTTAAGCGCATATGTATTGTGACGAATACTAGCAACACTAAGGGGTACTATCATCTCTAAGCCGATACTGAGCAGTGACTTGTATGCACAAACCAAATTAATCATTATGTCTACACATATGTCCATACAAGCAGCGGAGAGCAACGCACAAACACATACATATATCTGAGATACTCCTAAAAGTAGGCAGTAATTTGTGCACGTATCACTCACATATACACGCGCATATGAGAAGCTATACACGTGCATCTGTAGTTATAATTTTATAGCTAGTAAACTAAGTAAATTCTGAAAACGCCTTGAAGTATGGAAACGAGGAAATCGAAGAGTATAAAAGAGAGCAATCTGAGCAATCAGCGATGAGTTTGATTTAAGCACGCTATCTGTCGAGAAGTAGTAGTATTATGAAGTATTTGAATAAAGGCTATTTTGCATTATTGAATAGTGAGTTATTTATTCAACAAGTTTAGTGATTCGAACGTTAGTAGAAGTTGCAATAAGCGGAATTTCAGTAAATTCGTAACAATTGGTGTCAGAAGAGGAATTGTTGAGTAAATTCCCGAAGATTATGAATACAACTTGGACATGGCAAATTGAGTGAATTAAGATCCAGCAACTGAAAAAGGAGTTGGAGAACCGTGGATTGAATACAACCGGCAATAAGATCGAACTTCAAGCACGGCTACGAGAGGTAATGGAGTCGCAGGAACTGATGTGGACGAGTATGTCTTTTATCCTGATGGGGACGAGACACAGCAAAAATTGAAGACAAAAACGAAACAACGCAGACAGTTACGAGCACAGACTTGAAACACGATTTTGGCTGCAATATCTGCTCAAACATCGACAATGGCATCCCAACTAGAAGAACAAAAGACAAATATAACATCTCAACTGGCAGAACAGAAGACATATATGGTATCCCAAATGGAATCACAGGAGACACGTATAACATCCAAGATGGAAACACAACTAGAATCCAGGATAACCGTATAACATCCAAGATTGAAGCCCAGGAAAGACACATGTAATCTCAACTGGAAGAACAGAAGACATATATGGCATCTCAACTAGAAGAACAGAAGACATATATGACATATCAGTTGGCTGAGCAGTTAAAAGCACAGGAGGCCCGCATATCCTCGCAGCTGGAGGCACAGGAGATGAGGGTATCATCGAAGCTGTAGGCCCAGGATACAAAAAATTTTACAGTTTGAGGAAAAATCGAGGCCGAGGTGGATACTTTGAGAGGACGTATCGAGCAGTTGCAACTAAATCGCCCAGCGAGTAATCCAAAGGTAAAAAACCAGGTCTTTAAGCTACAATTTGCGAAGACCGCAACAGTGAACAACTGGAATGCTGAAGATAAAGTTGCTGCGCTCTTCGTAGCATTGAAAGGACTGCCGAAATCTTACAGACTATTCCCAGAGTACGAACGGAACAGTTATGACGCATTAATGGCTGCTGTAGAACGAAGGTACGGAAGCGAACACAGGAAACAGATAAATCAAACAGAATTGCAAAACCGTTACCAAAGCTAATGAGATATTGCTAGAGTTTGCTTCGGATGTTGAAAGGTTGATTCATTTGGCAAATGCGGACGCCACCCGTGGAGTACACCAAGAGGGTAAAATCCAGAGTTTTATAAATGGTATACGGAACGTCGAAACAAGCGAGCTACATACGCAAACCCAAAGCCAACATTCGCAGAAAGACGGTATCACATGCTCTGATTCAGGAAACAGCGTCGCTTCTGTGTAAGCCTGTTTTCAAATCACGCCGTTTGGAAGTAGAAAGGCCAGAGTGGGTAGACGCAATTTTGAAGCTTTAAAAGGTACGCAAACAGAAGAATAATGGTGCAATGAAATGTTTCAAGTGCGGTAACCCAGGTCACATTGCTCGTCATTGCAGCACCGGTCCTGGTAGTTCCAACTTGGGTGGCCGTAAACGCAAAGCTGGAGGAGATAAGCAGGAGCGATTCAGATGTAAAGATCGCAAACTTGCCCCAGCTATTGAATGTCCTGTGATATCTGTGCCGCAAATTGGAAGGAAATCAAGCAGTCTTACCGTCAGAGGGAATGTCGATGGCAAAGAACGTGTACTGACTGTAGATACGGGCGCATCTCATTCCTTCATTCGATCCGATTTGGTCAACAGGAGAGTAAAGCCATTACCTGGAGCAAGGTTGCGTACGGTCACTGGCGCGTATAACCAAGTCCTGGAGAAGTGATCTGTGAATTCTTAATTGGGAAGGTCATGGTTCTACACAAATTCGTTGTGGCGGAGATCTTTGATGAAGTCATATTGGGAATGGACTTCATAGTTGACCATGACATCAGCATCGATCTGCAGAGAAAGATTATGCGCTATAAAAACAAGGATGTGCTACTTAACTTCAGTTTGGAGAAAGGGTTCAGCAGTAAGTCAAGAAAGTAGATCGGGCAAAGGTTGATGGAACGAATGGGCCAAACAATCAAAACCGAAGGAACGAGAGAATTTTCCAGAAAGAATGCAAGGGTGGTTTCAAGCCAGGGCGCACTACTGTTGGGAAACGTCGGAACGATACTGATTATGTGAAGCCAATCCGTCAAGAGCAAGCTCTACAAAGTAGCTCATTGGCCAAACAACAGAGTGCGAGGGAACGATCCTGGATAATGAGTAGTAAGATGAAACGCAGGTACGATGAGAACATAATTCGGAAGGTTTCTTGGAGGGAGATTTGGTACTGTTATACAACCCTCACCGGCGGAAAGGTGTTCCATCCAAATTTCGGTGCAGTTGGGAATGCCCGTACAAAGTTGTGAAGAAGATCAGTGATACCATCTACCGCATACAAACCATTGGGAAACCATGAAATAGAAGAGTGGTACATTTGGAGATGCTAGCGGCGTTTAGATCAGGAAATTTGTCCGATCGGGATGATCAGACTTAGGCGGAGGCAGTGGTGACGAATACTAGCAACACAAAGGGGTGCTATCATCTCTAAGCCGATACTGAGCAGTGACTTGTATGCACATAACCAAATTAATCATTATGTCTACACATATGTCCATACAAGCAGCGGAAAGCAACGCACAAACACATGCATATATCTGAGATACTTCCAAAAGTAGGCAATAATTTGTGCAAGTATCACTCACATATACACGCGCATATGAGAAGCTATACCCGTGCATCTGTAGTTATAATTTTATAGCTAGTAACTAAGTAAAATCTGGAATCGCCTAGAAGTACGGAACAAGGAAATCGAAGAGTATAAAAGAGCGCAATCTGAGCAATCAGCGATGAGTTTGATTTAAGCACGCTATCTGTCGAGAAGTAGTAGTATTGTGAAGTACATGAATAAAGGCCATTTTGTATTATTGAATAGTGGAGTTATTTATTCAACAGTTTAGTGATTCGAACTTTAGTAGAAGGTTGCCAATAAGCGGAATTTCAGAAAAGTCATAACAGTATATACATTAGAGTGGGTCAAATTTTTTTCCCAACAGGAGTATAGCAAAAACGTAATCCTCATATGATTCTAAGAAAAATTGCTGAAGACACCATAGCTCTAAGTCCGATTCGAGTCCCCACTGTTGCAAATAGATATTTTGCCATATGAATGTAGGGTTTGGCCAAAAAAATCTTCATAGCTTCTGATAGAATTATATTGGACTCACTTTAAAGGTATTTTACGTAAATTTCAGAATCTGTATTAATATCTATAGTTTTTTTGAATTTTAGTAGAGATATCAGGCTTAAATTATGAGAAATTAGCCTAAAATGAACTTTTAACTACTATGTTATCATTTTTAACAAATTTCTTAAGGAATTTTTTTTTCTTTACAGCTAAAATAAGTTCAGAACATTTCCAACAACTTCATTCAGACAGTTTCTCTTTTTTCGAATTCGTTTTAGTAGAAAAAAATGATCAAAAAAAAACCTATATTTTCAAGTAGTAAGCAAAAAAACACAATGTTTATAATTTGAATGTAGTCGCAGCTTTTGACTAATGCCCGATTTTGCAGTGCGAGTTGAAACTACAGTTAAAATTGACTGCCACTTTGGCCACTTAAGCTAAGATGAGCAGCAAAATTTATGTTATCGAACAAAGTGGCAAGATTAAACTCTAGTCAACTTTAACTGTAGTTTAAACTCGCCCTGAAGAACCGGGCAAAACTGATTTAAATAAATTAAGCTCAAATTTCAGCGCTGTTTGTACAAGTGCGAGTATCAACTGTACCGTTCTGTCTCCCATCAGCACAAGTTTGGGGGTAGTCATTAAAACTGTAGTGTAAACTTTACCAAGTAGCGCGACTAACAGCTGATCGCTCAAAATTTGCACACACACACAAATACCACTAATGGCCATATTACGGAAATCTTAGGAAATTCAAATTAAATTTTTAAACAGACGTAAAATGTTATAATTTTGGAATATATAGCATCAAGGACACCTGAATTGCAGTAATTGAAAGAAAATGTTTGCTTATACTCAAGTATTTAATTATTTTTTTTAAATTATCTTTAATATTGATACAGTGATTGAAGGTATATTGATCCAATGCAACTCTGCTCTTCCCACTGTCTTCATTTCACTCCATTCGAGTGTCCTCTTTCACCGAATTCGAGTGCGTTCCGCTCTATTCGCAACATAGCCTCAATTTAAGCTGCCAAACTATATAGTAAACAATGCTGTAGTGCGATACTGTCGCTTTACGTCAGTGTCTGCAATTTTTTCTGCAGAGAATTTTCTAATACTAATTCGCAAGGAAATAAAATTCATAACTCTCAAAAATTTCAATTCAAGATAGTTTGTCAAAGAACCCTTCCGTTGTCAAACAGTCGGACTCAAACGCTTGGGTCCATATCAAAGAGCAAATATACTTTCAACACTGGCAACAACCCCTAATTTCCCTTCATGGCGGCATAACAGCCTAAAGTCATAAATAAAATACATGTTATAATATAATTATCAAAATTAGAGTTGTATAACTTACAAATTATGACCAACCAACAGCAATAGCTATTAAATAATGCAATTAATAACATTAATAATACGCAACAAAGGGTGACGCATTTAAGATGTTAGGCACAAAAATTATTAGAGCAATTTGTACGCAGTTTTTTATTTTCAAAAGCAATTAAATACATATTACTTTTTAAAGCGGAAAAATGAAACTTAACAGCAAACAGCAACAATGTTTAAACAAAGTACCAGAAGGTGCTATGTGCGGTTGATAGCACCAAATTGTGCTATTCATTATTTTGTGTCGAAACGCGAAGAGTTTTGCGTTAACAGCTGAACAAATTTAAAGAATATTTGTTTGTGTGTCTGCACGTGTACCTATTTGCTAATGTCTATGAAGTATGAGTATTTATGCATACAGACCAATTCTAAATATTCTCGCGGATTTTTTATTCTCGCGGGAAAAATTCTCCAATTCTGTTCTCCTAGGAGAACAATAATTGGGGAATAGGAATTTCGAATTTCGAAGTCAGCTGTTTTGTCAGTTGAAATTTCGTTTGCACATTTCTTATTTTGTTTGAAAAATTGAAAAGTTTAATTCTTGTTGCAAATTTGTTGGAAATTAAGAAATAAAATATAAACAATGCACAGTATTTATTGCATTTCATGTGGTATTCGCTGAAATGAGTAATGAATTGGTGCCACAGCAACATCAACAGCGGAACATAAGAAGAAGACGGCCGCATAACACAAATCTGCCGGAGTTGCCTGCTTTCATTCAGCAAAGCAATTTTCTGGCGGCCAAGTTGAGTTGAATTCGTCCTTCGTCATATGCCAAAATCTATTTAAGCCTTATTAAAAAATCCTTGCGCAATTTCTGGATGGCTGCATCAAATATATCAAGAGCTCTTCTGTTGCTTATGATATACTCTTCGACTTAAAATAAAGAATATTGTGGTAGAATGTACATATTTTAGCACAAATTTGTACAAATAAGTGTTCCTTATTAAAAGAACCAATTTCCTTTAACTATTTTGATGCATTCCCTTTAATTTAAGCAAGAAAACATCGAAGCAAAATTGTTCAACCATTTATATAATTTCCACACATTTTCAAGTTGTCAGCAGCTGCATATAACGAGCATGAGTGGAGCATATAAAAACTTTGTATATATGTATTTTTAGACACAATTTAAAATGAATTACTAAGCAACTGTGTAAGCTTTCTAATGACAGCACAATGTTTATAAGTACCAACGAGGAAAACAACAAAGCCGAGTGCATGAATTATGATATGAACTTGACCTTAAACGCAGCCGGTTTCTTTGTCGTTTCAAATAAATGTATGGAAGTATGCATCTACAGATGTACTATAGAGGATTACCGAGTTTTTTTCCAATGTGACTTAACATTGCGTCCAAATTTTTCAAATATGTAGGTGTTTTCAAATTTATAATAATAAGTTTATTGAAAATTTCATGACAAAACAACAAATGCATTTTTTTTAATTTCGGACAGGTGGCAACCATTTGAAACCATATTAAATAGCAACACCTAAGTAACAGAGCTTAGAAGATATTGCCTTACCTAAGTAGAAAACTCTATCTAAAAGGGTCGAGCGGTTTTCGATCCAACATACAAAGGGGGAACTATAATAGGGATATGCGGCAACCCTAGGAGGAAACTCGGCTTAAAATATTTCTGTTGTTAAATTCGTAGTGAAACTCAAACATTCCAATTAGAACCATTCAAGTAAGCTTTCAATATAGGTTGTTTGGTTGAACTGGCAAGTCAATAAAGACCTCATATAGACTGAATGTGTCCATAGTGTTACCAGAATTTGTTTAAGACCAAACGGAAAAACCTTAACTAGCTACCAGGACTTATGTTATAAAATAGATCCGTCCTCTTGGCGAATACTGAAAGTTTTCTAGTACCTAGCTTGATAGCTGCCTTGAGCTTTGAACATTGCCTGATACAAATTGTTCCCAAATTAGCCAAGCGGAATAATAGCGGAAAATAGTAATAGATATACAAAGGAAAATATATAATAGCGCTTATTGGCAAAACCTGGACATTTAACTTTTTTAATTGCTAATAGGTGGAAACCCTCTAAAGATGTACTCAGTAGCATGTACTCAGTGCTTAAACTGAACTCGTGGCCAATGGAAAAATATACATCAAATAGGTCAAGCCGTTTTCGAGGTAGTTGCGGTTTTATGTATAAGGAAATAAACTGAATAAAGCTAGGTGGCAACTTCGGTGGGAAATATTTTTGTATAAATGCCCCTATTTATGCACATACGCATGCAATTGTCGATAACTAATGGGTAAGAGCGCAGCGAGGAAGGGAGACGGCTACGGGCAACTCTGTACGCGTTACCTTGCTTCGTCGTCCTTTCGCCTTGCAATCGGAAAAAAGCAATCTGTTGCCGAAACCGTGTATTGACAAGGCAAATACGTCCTAAAATACCTTCCGTTTGATATCCATATTGGTGCATTTTAGAACTAATTTGAACGGCTCCGTAAAGAAAAGACGGAAAACTTAATTCCCCTCTTCAGAAGCTGCCAGAACGAGCAGGAAAAGAAGTAGATTAAACCCTTTTTTTTGCTGATGTCCAGGTGCGATTTTTTCGATAGTTCTACGGAGGTAGAGGACGTTAATCTTTCACTTCAGACTTCAGCTTAAAGTCATACAAGAAATCAAATTGTTTTATAGGGATTAATTAGAAACTGTCTTTTCGCGTTTCCCAACAACTATAGTCACAAACCTAATCACATAAAATTTCACCGAAACAACGAACTGCCAACACATGGGTCGGTGCTTTGTGCTGCGACTACGTAACACTTTATGTTACGGTAAACAGGTACAAAGCGGGCTAGGCTTAGCTGCTAGAGCGTATATGGATAAATCAGTGATTTTTGCTGCTACCTATTGCTCCTCCGCTTACTGTGACATTTAGCACTAGATAGCAGAATAAATAACGCGTTTATATTGTCGGAGCGAATTGTTCTGTTGTGAGGAGAGTTGTGATTGTGAAATCTCTTCTGTCGCTATCTAGACACAGTCCGTATAAAAATCGGTGCAGCAGAGAAGACACAGTCACAGATCGCATTGTTCTTCAAAAATCGCATGCGCTGCCAAATCTAACTCGATGCTCTCCAAAGAACTCGTTTAAAAGTTTAAGTTCTTTTTAGAAGAGTGGAATAATGTAATTTTATTTCGCACTTTAAAAAAACTTAGACCGGAAAAGGCCTAATAATATACCTTCAGATTCAAAAAGAACTGGTCGGAAATACATAATAGTTCTTTTTTACGTTTAGGGTCCATTAAATTTGGACGATATTTAACATTTCACTAACGCACCATGAAAGCCGCACTTGTCACACTATATAACACTCATTTTATTACATGAAACAGAACAGATTGTATGTCATCAAATATTTCGATCTCTTCATTTGTCTGCTCAGCTCTTTCTCTACTTGTGTAAACTAGTTCTTTTTGACACTTTTTGTTTAAGCTGCTTATTCGGCATTCTTTTTGCATTGCTATTTGCCGGCCTTTACACATTTTGGTACTTTTTTCTTTTGTACAAATGTATGCGAGTGCCGTACCGTCTGGCCCACATTGTGACCCAATTCGCCTTGAGTACAATGAAAGGCTTATGATGAGTGACTTTGAAGTCGACCGGCTTCAGCGGTCGTTCCCGTTGATGCGCATAAAACGCTTTGAGTGCAAAAAACGAAAACAAGACCAATGCCAAAAAATAACATTGGTAAACTAATAACAACGTTGAAGTAAAAGAACAAAATTGATAAATTGGATTAAGCTCTTGTGCGGTATCTTCCAAAATACCACTTGCCGGTGCTTCGTTAGCTCTACACTTAGCCGTGCTCTTGTTGATTAACCATTCGAGAAGTTTGTGATATTTTCATTCACATTCAGAACAAATGATTTGATTGCGGCTTATTAAAGTTGTTTGTGTTTCCACATTAAAAAGGTGGAATGAAATGTTTGTAAATACGGGGATCCTTTTATCGAAAGCACCACTGTGAACCACCAATAGAACAATTAATTGTTATAGGGGAACTAACCCATTAGATGGCATACCAGATGTGACAGATACAGAAAGGCGAAACAGCGTGGAACCCAGCAAGGTCAGTGTTGGTACACTGCTTTAGCGGAACGAATTGCTTAAGGAAGGCTAATATAAGATACCGAAATATCTTATAGTTATCTTTAGGGACTAGCTGAGAGATCGGTACTTAAGATATGCAACGAATAATAGTATGAATCAGCAAAAAACGGATATCTGCACGTGAAGGGGATCTCCGCTATCATTAATATCACGGCTGTGGCACAACAAAACCGACTGCTGAGCGGAATATCACGCTATCTCGGCTCCCGCTCCAAAAACGTCCTATCTCAGTAAACGGTTGAACAACGCCCTGCTCCAGAATATTGTTTCAAAACCGCCTATCTCAGATTTTGGTTGAAGAATGCCCTATCTCAGATTTCGTTTTAAAAATGTTCTATCTTGACTCAAATTCAGGGAAACTTCGCTTATTTTACACCTTCTACTAACGTTCGAATCACTAAACTGTTGAATAAATAACTCATCTATTCAATAATGCAAAATGGCCTTTATTAGACTACTTTCAAAATAACACTTCTATTGCTCGCCATATAGCGTCTTAAATCAAACTGATTGTCGTGCCTCTTTTGTTGCTGCCTTTTATACTGTCTGGTTTCCTCGTTGCATATTTCTAGGCTTTTCTATTCTAGAATTTACTAGTTAGTTATCAGCTATATAAAAAAATTACCAGCTATAACTACGTTGTAGCTTCTCATATGCGCGTGTATATGTGGTTGATACTTGCACAAATTATTGTCTTCTTTTGTGAGCATCTCCGATAAGATATATGCATGTGTTTGTGCGTCTCTTCTCCGCTGCTCGTATGGACATATGGGTAGACATAATGATTGATTTAATGTGTGCATACAAGTCACTGCTTAGCATCGGCTTAGAGATAATAGTATCCCTTAGTGTTGCTAATATTCGTCACAATACATTTACCACTAGCTGGGATGTTTACGAACAAAATTCTGATATGGCGAAATTCAACCGAATTCTGAAATAGGGCGTTTTGAAAAAAAGTTCTGGAACAGGTTGTTCACACGTTTACTGAGATAGGACATTTTCGAAACGGCAGCCGAGATAGGGTGATATTCACAATAGGCAGTCGAAATAAAAAAAACGCAGCTCAACGTAATATTTGGTTGTTCTAGAAAGCTAGTCCACCTTCGCGAAGCACGTTCTATAAGACTGCTAAAAGGTTGTGAAAAACGATGCGAGCCGAGGTGAATTCTAGTTCAAGGCCTTGTATAAGGCTGCTGCTTGCATCAGCATCGGATACTATACTATTATAGGGTGCAGAAATTTGGGCGGTTGGAATAAAACACCGGAATAACCGAACTGTTCTCAACTCGATCCAAGGCAGATAGACGATTTTTCTTAAGCGCAAGGTTTTCGCAAAAGCTCTCCTAATCTTTGGGAAACCATGACGATATAGCTTCACGCTGAGGAAAGAGAAGAAATTATACGGCGCTGAAATGAGTGGAGATATTGCTGCCGTACAGATGCGGGAAAGAATTGATCCAATGATAGCAATAGCTGTAACACGGTCACTTCGATAAATACCTCCACAGAATGAGAATGGTTGAAAATCCGAAATGCTTATAATCTAAAAATATAGATGCCATACACACCATCTTCTTCGAAAGTAAACACAACGGAGGGTAGAAGGCACGAGATCACGTATCTCTGTTCATTGCTATCAAGAACAGAAAGGTGACAGATAAAATAATGCCTTGCATAAAACATATCCTTCTTCCATAAAATAAAATAAAACACGCAATGAGCTTGCTTTCCACAACGTAGATCGCAAGTCCAAATTTCAAGGCAGGTAACAGTAGAGAAACGTCAGTTTGCAGCTCTTCCAAGTGTATTTCTGTCTCGACAAGCTTCTCAGCGAAATCCCATCTGCCATAGAGGAGGGGAAGCTACTCTGCATGCACTTCTCCGAATTATATCGCGCATTAAAGTTGTAAGCTGGAATGTTAGAGAGGAACGAGCTAATAAGTCGTACCGCCACAACTATGAGTGGGATTATCCCTCCAGCTGGTAGGGTTTTGCGGAGCTTTCGGCTTCATTTTGATAGGCAGTTGCTAAACAATAGTGAATTTCCTTCTAATTGCCCGGGTCTTATGGTGCCCTCCATTAGCTCATAGACACCACAGACAAATTCACTGCAAACAATACATTCTTGTGGCCTTTGTGAATATTAAAGGAGCTTTTAGGAATAAAAAAAACAAGTTGAATTAAAAACGCGCTCAACAGAGCTGGAAAAATAGGGTAGTACAAGGTAGCATGTGCTCGGTAGCAAATACTCGACATGCAGGCACAGGCAATCTTCAGGGCTGAACTCTTTTCCCATTTCTGTGAGTTGGCGAAATAAACGTGATTGTACCAGAGCTCGATGGAATGGGGTGAAGGTAATGGCATGCGCAGGGTTTCGTTTTCGCTGTATTAGGTCCATTTTCCTCAACATTAAGTGCAATACTAGAGGGAGCGCTTCGAAAGCTACATGCCCGAGGTGCCAAAAGTATATGTAAACCCAAGAAGGCAGACTTCTACAGGAAAATAGGCAGTAAGGACAACCTAGGAGCTGGGCTCATTATGTGAATTTCATCAGACCAAAACTCATGTATGGACGAATGGTTTGGTGGCTAGCCTTAAAATACTCAATAAATTACAGTTGGAAGGCTTCGGAGGAGTAATAGGAGCAATAATATCGTATCCAACTGACAAACTTAACAGTGGTATATTCATCCTCACATCATATTTTCACAGGCCTTCACTGAATTTAGGCATGAGCAGCTTGAGGTTTCGCTTACGGTCCGTCTTCTTAGCTCTGCAAAATATGTATCATACACGTTAGAACCCCTAATCTACCCACAAAACAAGTTGTAATACAAAATGTAAACCTGACGCATATTTGTCCGCTCCACAGTTAAATAAACAAACAAATATTTGTATGACAAAGTACAACCAACGCGAATCACACAAAGCAATCAACATTTCAATGCAATAAACTTATTATCAGTAATTTCAATTTTCATGCAACCGACTTAATAGACTTTTTTCGAAATTCCCTTAAGCAAAACCATAACCAAATACTCTCTTCGCAGGCCAATAAAATAAGCAAAACATACAGGACGGTACAATGAATGTGTATTTGGGAGCTTTTTATGACGTCGGCCCCAAAGCACGGTACAATTACCATTGCGTTTACACACACAAACATCGGAACTCGTTTGCTTTCGACAAAGATAATGGTGTTGACACTGGCGAATTCGGCTGGTATGCAAGTTATCTAAGTAAGTTTGATTATCTTTGAGCATTATATACAACAGGGCCCAAATATTTCATTCGTTATTGAGTAGTAATTGTAGATAGAAATGGACTGGATAGGAATGTTACGGAATTTCGAGTTCGGTAAACGACTGATTTCGATATCGGTTACCAATGTTTTAAACGGTTTCATCGATTAGGCTTGGGTAAACATCGATATGGATATTTCCTTCGGAGAGATAGAGATGCATATGTCCTCCCTCACTCCTGGTCCTCGCAAAGGCCTGACCAGCTTAGCAAAAAGTGACTGGATGATTCGACCTTGTCGTCTTTCATACAGGTAAAATAGCTGAGGCTGTGAGGGTATCAAGTGTGACTGCATGGAAAAACTTGTTTCTAAGAATTTTCGATGTGCTTTGCCCGGTAATGAACCCAGGACGTTCGGTGTGGTCGGTAGAGCACGCTACTAGCACACCACGAGGGCCGCCAGTGCTCTTAATAATTATAGGCATTCCATCTACCAAATCGTAATAGCGGGCGATACGAAAGACGATACAGTGATCGCGCAGCTGGAATTCCTGTTTATCACCCCTCTTTCAAAGCTTGCCATCCAACTTAGAGCAACCTTTGACAAGTTCACCACACTTCCACCCAACATGAGCAATGAAGGTACCAATAATGAAGGAAGTCAGCGCACGGCCATTCGTTCTGCAAGGTACGAAGTCGAAGGTGGTCAACATTCTGCGGTGCCCATGATTCACAAGCTTACACTCTACACCTCGAAGCCTTATTGTACGCCATGCTATCGAAACTTTGCCCGCAATATCAATTGGGTACCGACTTGGCATTGCTTTTATTGCCAGTTCCACCATATTCTGACCTTGGAGGAAGTGCAAGGAATGATTTCAAGGTCCTTAATACTGTCGATAGCAACAACAGTACTCCCCACTTGAGGGAAAGTACCGTAACTAAATCCTGGGAACTTGTACCTCATTGTGAGCTAAATCAGCTCCATTTAACTACTTGTCACGATACCTAGGCACCCCTGTAAAAATGCTCTTTATGTATTCTTAAATTAGCATGGCTGCCGATTGGTTAACTTCCTGAACAGGAAGGTCACAAACCAGGACCTAAAAAAAGAAGAAGCAACTCCTCCCATGTGGCACGTCCTTTATCTGAGCCAGCGCTCCCGCAGCCACCCTTTTCACTGTTACTATTCTCCTAGTAGGTGGGATATCAAGGATAGGCAGACATAGTCTCGCGGACTCGTTGCACGTTTTCATGTTAGCTCAAGCAGAAGTCCCACTTGGCTCTTCTAATCTACTATTTTAAAATAGCCAACTCAAGTTTGTAGAGCTGCCAGTTTGAGAGTAGTTCTTCCTATTGGCTTTTTGAAGGGTCGTTTACCGAAAGGTCTAAGGTCTCTAGGATCCGCCGCCCATCACAAAGGTTTTCCCATACTACAGTGAATTTTCAGTGGGCAGGAAATAAGATGAACTTATCCAGCAGTTTCGAATAGCACCACTCCAACAGCGTGTTCCCCGGACATATATTCCTCCAGGAAACAATTAAAAACCGTCTTCTGCTTTCGATTCTGAGTGCGACGCTATTTCGTCGAACCTTAAAACTTCTACTACGGCTCCGATGTACTCACTTTCGTAACATCCCTGGTATTTAAGCATGAGCAGAGTATTACAAGCGAACGTTTACAGTTTCTAAAATCAGTAGATAAGAAATGAAACATCAAAGCTAACAACTCCGTAGTAAATAGAACGAAAAGGCCCAATGGGCATTGGGTTACTCATACCAATAAAATATTTTATGTAACTCAAGAGAATGAATGTTAGTCATTAGCGTTGACACGTCATGACTATTAATTTTTATGAATATGTAGTGAAGGAGGGCCAAAAACAGCAATTATCAAAGAGATGGTACTCTTAGAAGCAGTCAGTAATTTCCAGTTATTATACTTAGATGCATATACGAGATATACTTCTCTGAATAATTTGAGGCTTTTCAACTTGTCCTCCACTTTTCTTAGTTCTGGTTGGCAACAAACCTACTCAAGAGACTCTTATCTAAAAAACGTAAATTGTAGATATCGCTGGAAAGTGTTGGCGACTTACGTACAGATTCATTATTGGCATGGCACTAAACACCATTCTGTTACATACTTATCAAGGCAACTGACTCAAAATAATTAAAATTTTATCAATAAGTTTTGTGGGGGGCTATAGCTCGCTAGTGCTGTAATCAAAACTAAATTTATGAGCTAACCAACAAATGAAAAGCTCAGGTCAGATTGCGGTTTCAGTTTTGCCAAGTGTTTCGTTCATGCTTTAGCTTCATTGTTCATATTAATAACGGTTACGACTTTGTCCGGTATAGGGAGAGTTTGAAATGTTTGTATCATAAGATGATCATTAGGATCATTAGACACTTGAATTCAGGGATAAGTCACTTTGGATAGTGCGAGATAGAAAGCAGTTATCTAAACTTATAATGTAGAAGCTATAGTAGTAGTGCCGCAAGCATAAAAAATCAGAATTTGATGAAAACTCGCATTATGGAGGAATCTTGAATATAAGCGTAAAATGTAGAGTGTAAGCGTAGTCTTTGTAAGTGGTATGCTATTCAAACTGGTCAAATCATTGTGATCAAAGAGATCTATTTCAACACGGACAACGGAACGAGCCAACACGCCATTAAAAGGAGGTACATCAAATACAATGCACTCCTGCCTACTTCTGTCGCCGTGGGGAGAAGTTTGCTTCAATACTTCATACGCCACGTCGACGACGGCTACCAGATGACAGCTCGAAGGGCTATTGCTTCTAAAAATTAATAATTCCCTATAGGTTTCATTTTATTTTTAATTGCTAATAATTCAGGAGATTTTGAAATAAAAAGGTTTTATTTTGATGATAATGTTACGAATATTAGCAACACTAAGGGTACTGTCATCTCTAAGCGATGCTAAGAGTGACTTGTATGCACATCTATAAATCAATCATTATGTATCTACACAAACGAATCAATCATTACGTCTACACATATGTACGTACACGCAGCGGAGAAGCAACTCACAAACACATGCAGATATCTTATCTGAGATGCTCCCAAATGTATGCAATTGTAATGTGGAAGTGTCGGTCACAAATACACGCGCATATGAGAGCTACACAAGTGCATCTGTAGTTATAATCATATACCAGTAACTAAGTAAATTCTGGAAGCGCCTAGAGGATGCAACGAGGAAATCACACAGTATAAAAGCGCAACAGTAGAGACACGAGGAATCAGTTTTGATTAAGCATGCTCTCTAGTCGAGCAATAGAAGTGTTATTTGAAAGTAGTCTAATAAAGGCCATTTTGCATATTGAAAAGTGGAGTTATTTATTCAACAGTTAGTGATTCGAACGTTAGCAGAAGATTGCAAATAAGAGGATTTGCAGTAAGTTCGTTACAATAAAATGCAATTTGTATACATTTTGTTACAAATAGTTCAGGAATCACTGAAAAAAATGAAGTCAGTAAGTAATTTCCCTAAATAACTCATAAGTCACGACTACAAAAAAGCCTTCAGACTTCATTTTTTTAGTTAAGTCCAAAACTTAGTCATTGGCTGCATTCGAAATTTGAAGTCATTACTTTGACTACCAAGCGGAAGTTGCTGCGATTATGGATGCGGTGGATGAAATGCTATCCAGTGGCTACTACGGTTAGGGAATTCAACACATACTCTGATAGCCAAGCAGCTATCAAGGCCTTGAGTTCAACTACAGTGCGATCGAGGGTGTCTGGGAGTGCCTCACCTCGCTTGCGATTGCATCGACCTATTTATAATTAAGATTATCTGGGTTCCCGGGGACATAGTGATATCCCGGGCAACTGTCAAGCGGATCTCTTAGCCCGCATCGGTACAACTGAACGGATGAAGATGGCTGTAGGGATTTCGGATTCCGCTTCCACCTGTGGTTGCTCCTCCAAGCTGGGCCTCGAGTCAGCTCAGCAAACGTTGGCGGACACCACCTCTTGCAGGGTAGCAAGATCTTTCTGGCTGAAAGTGGATGGCAGGAAGCCTGCCGAAGTAATTGGGTTCACTAAGGCTGCACCTATCAATGATCACTGCGGGTTTTGACAGTCTCAATATACTAGAAACTTCATCCTGCTGCAGCTGTATGGAGGATGATGAGATGGAATCATCAAATCACTATATGCTTGATTGCCCAGCTTTTGCCAGAACTAGGCGAAACTACTCGGTCACAATTCACTGGATCTCCAAGGATTATCCATGGTTGAGATCGATATCATCGGAACTCCCTAGTAGAGTAGCTTAACCACAAACTAAACCTAACCTAACCTACTTTGATGTGAACTAATTTCATTTGCATAGCGTGCATTCTTTTCAGCCCGGGTTGGGTACACTACAGCTGCGGTTAGGGCTCGATATACATTTCATTCATATATCTTCAAAGAATTTAAATATATTAGTGTAAAACCACTTCTTCTTCTTACTTTTACAGAAGCATGAAATTTGAACTTTCATGCGGAAAGTTTACAAATTCCTTTATTAATGAATAGATTTAAGATAAAGTTGCGATTATGCGGACCATTAAATCACTAACCCAAAATGTTCAGCAATTATTCTGCATCATCAAACCAAACCAAATTAATAGGTAATATTCTCAGTATAAACATACAAACGAAATGCTTGATGTTTAATAAAAGGTACATAAATAAGTCAGCATAGATTATTTGTATTTTTTCGAATTTTTTGTTCTTTTTCGTAGGTCAACTTTATCATTTTGTCGGCTTTAGGCGGAGTTTAACTCATTTGGTTTAGTAAAGTTGTTGTTGTCTTGGTATTACTTATCTTATTTACCTTAAAATTTAAAAATATTATGATACATAATTATAATAATGCTATTGAAATAGGAATAGGTCGCTAGCATTTGAGGTCGAAGCTGGTAAACGCTAAAAACGCTAACGGCGACAAACTTTTAAATTAGCGGGTAGAAAATCATAATTATTATAAAATCCCTCTTTTCTTTCTTTGTGACTGTAAAATCACTGGACTTACTAACGCAAATTTAAACAGTTATAAGCAAAATATTTTTATTCAAATATAGAATTTAATACATCGGTCACTAGGTTAGCACCATTTTCGCGCTTGAAAACCCATATCTAATGCAATGAATGAATCAACGAGTCATAGCAATAGTTACATACACTATTCTATCGAAGACCGTTTCGTTTAGATCGCAGGTTCCGGCGCACTATCACCACGTCTAAAAGTTTGAGTATGAAAAAATATTTCATTTGAAAGCCGTTACTACCAAATGAATACGTCAGCCTTTCAACAACTTAGTATATTATGACAAATCTGGAAAGAAAAGATTTAAACATATAAGTTCATTTAGATAATTATTTTTACTTCAAAGATTGTGTTTTAAAATTAAGACTAATGTTTGATATATGTAGCATTTTCATAAGGCGTATTTTGTTTGATACTTTTTTCATCTGATGAACCTGATTTGGATATCTATAACGACCATGACGCGTTTATTTATTAGTCTTCAAATTAACAATTTCATTTCATTTCATTTATTAGTCTATGATTTCATTAATCTTACAGACTAGATTTACATTCATTCAACTTAAATGCTAATAAATTATTTATACATATACGAGTAAAGTTTAGCGCTAAAGGACGCTCTCGGGAGTGCGAAGTCAAGCTCAAGGCTAAAAAAGATCCTGTTATATTCTGACACGTGGAACGGATATTGGGCACGAATGGTTCTGCTCGGGACATTGAAGCCAATTTGCGCTAGTAGTTCCGGGCAGGCAAAACCCAACCACATATAAGACCATACACAAACAGCAGAGATGAATATAACGTCTGGCCGCAAGCGACTCATGTTTATGAGGGCAACAGCGGGGCGTAAGAAGGTATGGTTCTAAAAAATTAAGCGGTTGGAGTACGAATCGAGTGAAACTTTTCTGTACTCTTCCAGTCTTTGAGATGAGAGGAATAAATTGGGTTCCAAATTATGGAAGCATACTCCAGCTTGAGAGAGAGACTAAAGAATTACATATATAAAATTTTCTAGTGTATGGATCTTTGAAAGCTCGCCCATATCGCCGCAGGAAAGCCAAATTGGAATAGGCTTTAGGAGAATGGAGCTAATATGATTCGCGAAGGTAAAACCAGAGTCAAAACATTACTCCAAGATCAACGAATTCCCTGACGCTAGAGAGATTATCATCAGCAATTGAATACGCGGTATTAATCGTATTGAGGTTTTCTCGAAAGCGTTAATTAATAGTTAAGTAGTAGTAGTAGTTAAGTAATTAGTTAATCTATTTAGATCATCTTGTAAAAGACACAATCTGACATGCTCGAAATTGTTCTAAAAACTTTTAGATCATCTGCGTAGAGCAGGTATTTTGAACTCCTAAAACAGGGTTCCTATATCATTTATAAAAAAAAGAAATAAAATTGGCCCCGAGAATACTATCCTGAGGTACCCCAGATGTGGCAATGAATGAATAAGACTTGGTATTCTCAATTTCGGACGAACGAGGTTCTATTAGTGAGATAGGACTCAATCCAACGTAAAAAGGTAGAATGGAAACCCCAATAGTTCAAGTTCAAGGGTGCTATAGGACGAATCCGTATATATGATTAAAAAGGAGCTGCATGCCAAGTAGGAGGCATGACGTGAGGTGAGCTGACGTAAAATGCTAAGAAAGGAGCAGTCGCGATAACTCGTTCAGAAAATTTCAAAATGGAATAAGTTCCAACATATGAATTTATAAATCAGATTATTGATTGTGTCGGGATGGACGTGACTCCGAGCACCAAAGTGTAGTTTTTTAGGAAGCTTGGAAATGCTTATCTTCGATTCATGTTATCCGCGATAGCAAATATGTGTAGTGAATATATATATATATATATACATATATATATATATATATATATATATATAATATATATGTATATATTGTTGAGTATGTTGTCGGAATGGACGCGATTTCAACCAACAAAAGATCTGATTACGATCTATACTATTGGTGTACAGTACTAATAATGGTATCGGAATGGAAGTGATTGCGAGCAGCAAAGTACAACTTTCAAACAGCATTTATAGTTGCGCTGCATGGGAGGTTGGAAAGGACGCGTTTACCAAGCCACCCACCCTAAGATTGGTTTAATTATTCAAGCAACAAGTAAATTTTTTTTAAAGCGAGTCATAAGTGTCAAAATTGTTTCAGTGATTATTAAAATCCGCGCAATAGCAACGGAAAGGTTCGTGCATTTCAAGATTTGATCTGCATGTGCATACAAAAATGCCTCCACGGCCTGAAGGGAATGTTAAAACATAACTTTCCAAGCATAAACGGGCTTACTGACCAACCCTTTTGTAAGTTTTACCATAAACAATACACCAAACATCTCTCTACGACTCTGTAACGTAGGTAAGTATACAAATTTTAAGCGGCTGTAAAAGGGAGGAAGATTCCTTAGCAAGTCTCTTAACGCGAAAAGTAGAAATTGTTTTCAACCGATTCCAATTTATCGCAATTAGCCTGATAACGCGCGTTCACACTAGTGAAGCGTACTCTAGGATAGTCCAACTAATGAGGGGAAAAGCGTTATGAGTAATGTAAGGGTCATTGAATTCCTTTGCCCAACCTTTTACGAATGCCAAAATTCCTTAGCTCGGTTTACACAACTTTCAATATGTGACTTAAAATCCCATTTTAGGGTTCATTGTAACACCTAAGTCAGTGAAGAAATGACGAAGTGCAATATTTCGGGTCAAAACAATGAAGCTCTTAAACATAGCAGACTACACGTCGAGCTATTCAAACATGGAATACGCAAGAGTTGCGTAGAAACATGGGCGACGACTCTATTGTAATATGTTGGAACTAGTGTATGTATACGGTTGAAATTTTATGTGTCTTTCCTAATCCGAAAGAAAAATCAATCCCACACCCTTGCGCTATGGTGGAATCAGTATATTATCGCATATAAGGTTTTATCCAGGTTTCTGTACGAAATACCGAAGCTAAGAATCAACAGGGATGCGCGTACATATGAACTAATATGGAGCTAAGTGCCACCGTTTTCCATGCTCGTATATTCTTGGATTATTTTGGGACAAACTTCGGCACCATTTAGTGAATATTTCGGGATGACTTCAGAATCATTTCGAGACTATAACAAATCGGTATCAGAAAAACAGTCCAGGAATTGTTTCGAAATTCCGAAGTGATCCTGTAAGTGTCCTGAAGTTTTTCTGAATGTTTCTGAAATAGTCTCGAAATGATTCCAAAAATAGTTCTGAAGTTTACCGCGAAAGGATACTTAAACCGTCCTAAAATTTCCCCAAAACATGCTTGAGATTGCTCTGAAGTTTACCTAAGATAGTCCGAAGTGATCCTGAAGTAGTTCGGAAACGCTTCCGAAAAGGCTCTGAAGTGATGCTGTAACTGTTCTGAAATAGTTTCGAAACGAGCACTTGAAATGATTCTATAGTTCTCTCAAAATTGCACCAAAATAATCCGGAAGCGATTCTGCAATTTTTCATATTTGGTTCCGATATAGTCTCAAAATTATTCATCCCGTTCACGAAACGGTGCCGAACTAGTCTGAAAATGGTCCAAGAATATACATACTGTTCCATTCCCTTCACTATGGACTCACTTTACATTGAATGATGTGCTATTTCTTCTCCTCATGAAAAAAACGTTAATTTAAAATATGAAGAACTATTTAGCTATTTGCAAATAAAACTACGTGCTAATGGGCTTAGTAAAATTATTCAGGAGACGGGAAATATATATAGAGAGAAAGTTAAAAAGTAAAAAATTGGCTCAGAGGTAAATAGCTTAGAATATTCCCACGTAGGCATGCCCTATCATAAGAAGCGACAGTGGAAGTCGGGCTAGTACCACAAGGGGCTAGTACCGGAAAGTACCGCACTGAATTCGGTAAAGGTGTGTTCAACCTGCGTTGCACTCCTCTCCTCAGTACTTTTGTGTCACCAATAGCAACAACAACAAGGTAAGCTATAAGAGCATAATAAGGGGGGAGAAAGAAATGGAGCGTTTGTTATAAATTTTCCCCAAATTAATGTGTTAGATTCAATTTTCCAAATGATTGTTCAATCTTCGAAAAGACCTGGGTATTTGCAGCGTCGATTCCAACCGCCTAGTGGAATCACATGATCTCACGAAAAATACAGTTTGCGTCGGTATTTGTTGCTTCTCACGTCAAGTGTTCTCAGTTAGTAGCAATATTGTTTTTGCGGATCACATTAACTATGAAAAACAAGGGACCAAGTAATGACGATTTGTATATAAAAATTGTCGGACTAAATATTTATCGGAAATAACTCAAGGAAAAAAGACCAAAATATTGAGGTAATGTATTGGACCCTCCTTTTGCACAATTTATTACCCTACAATAGCAACTTTTTGCGAATATTAGTGAGATCCACATCTATCATCTGAACATGAGACATCCTAATTTACTTAGACTGCTTCGATTTATTAACGATATCGCGCCATCTGATTTTCGATAGGATTTGGGCTCAGAAAAAAAGTTCCACTACGTATACCCAAAAAAATAATTTTCGAGCCTGCGAAATTTAATTTTTTTTACTTTTTTCGACTTTGATTTTTAAGGTTTTTCCATGACCTACTAAAAAATTTTCATTTGATTGTAAATCCCATGTTATACCCTGTCCGACCCAAAATGTCCGCTTAAAACGTTGGCGATAACAGTTTTTTGATAGTTTTGGGTCGGACAGGGTATACATATGAAAATTTGTTTAGCAGGTCATGAAAAAAACCTTAAAAATCAGTCGAAAAAAAGTCAAAAAAAGCTAAATTTCGCAGGCTCCAAAATTATTTTTTGGGTATGCGTAATGGAAATTTTGTCTTGAGCCAAATCCTATCGAAAAATCGATGCGCGATATCGGGGAAATTTCGCCCATAAAAATCGACCCAGTCTAATGTACATATTTTTACTCCCGCAACAAATTTCATCGCAAGCCGCAAAATAAATTACTGATTGTACAAATTTCTTTATTGCATGGAATCTTATACAAATCACACAACAAAGTGAATATAACACAATAACAACAAAATATCAATACCCAATGAAAAGCAAAAGCAAATAACAAACAAACGAATAAATCCGAAAACAAATACAATAAAATATTATACGCGTACCTAATGACAGCAATTCTATCATTTAACCCCACCCAAATTGTAGAGAAATAATGATGCTGGTTATGACGCTGTGGCAAACTGAAGTGGAGGCAAGAGTGGATCAAATAAGGCCTATAAACAACATGTCGAATTACATTATAAAGAAATCAAAAAATTACTTTCTTTTTAGACAAGTTAACTCTATACATATATACATATGTATAGGAAATGTAAAGAGATAAATAAATGAAAATATTTATTACACGGCAGCGTTTAGGTCGTGCAACTGCTTATGCAACAAAATAAAGTAAATATGTTAAAAATATATTTGTGTATTCTTTTTCTGTATTAGATTCTTCACTCAATTCAAGCAGAATTTTGTTAAGTCTCACGTACGTAACACGAAAGACACGGCAAGTTACTGCCTCTAGTTTAGGTACAAACATCAGTCACGCTTCATTATTCAAATCTCTATTCAGACGTCAATAACTTGTATTGGGAAATGTAAATTTATAAGGTTGTACTTTGTAGGCATATTTTATAGAGTGGAGCGAATTTCTGAGTGAGTGTACGGTCTTGATATGGTGTGGTAGCATAAGGTCAACGATCATTGACGTTATGACAACTAGTAGATTGAACCGGCCTGTCTAATAAAGACCTCACATATGCTGAATGGTGTCCAATAGTTTACCAGACATTTGTTTGACGACTTCAAACGAAAGAACCCCAATCAGGTACAGGGCTTGTTATAGATTAATTCCGGCCCTGGCAAATACTAGAAGTTTCTAGGAATTTGCTTAATTGCGTTCCTCGATATCTGGCAACTCTGCCGCCCCTAATACTGGAGCCTTGATAGATCATATGGAGCTTCCTTTCTCCTTTAATTTCTCCCAAACGGATTGGGACGTCTATTGTCTCTATCGTTTATGACCGGGAACCCAGTTTAGATGTATAGTCCGGCTTGAGCGAAGTTTTTCCAAGGCTTCTTTGCGGTTTCACAACACATATTGATGAAGTACTGTGTGAGATTATTGCCTCAATCGCCGCCCTGACTATCAATATATACATATATTGACGCGACTGCAGCTTAAGCACTCTTTCTCCAGAATTTCTTCACAGCAGACCCGACCCCCTTCATTAGTTGGGACCATCCGTATAAACATGTATAATATTTTCTGCTATTTCTGCACCCTGGCACCAACCCTCCGGCTCACTTGTGGCCCCAAGATCTCTTCGAAGTTTAGGCGCGGGATCATATATTCCGTTTGCCCGATTTTAGATGGAGCTATACTGCTATGGCCATATGGCTTGCACTCAAGCTTCCCCGAGACTTTAAGCCTTGTTGCGATGTTTTTGGTAATTAGTCCTGCAGGCAGAATGGCGTGCAATGCTGCTGTCGGTGTGTTTTTAGGGCTTCCAATATGCTAATCAATTATGGTCTGCAATCCCCTCAAGCTTTTTCATACATACTTTTTTTGCGGCTCTTCACAAACAAGAACTCCGTAGTAAAGTAACGAATATTCGGATTTTTGACCACTTCAAATGGTCACAGGGTCAATTGGGTTTATGGCCCTTTTGAATTTGGCTTTATGTCCATTTATGGAAGTTTCCGCCATGACCATTTTAAGAAAAGGGCCATAACCATATACAGCAATTTAAGATCAAAATAAAAACAGATAACTTCCGCAGAGGGTAAGACGTTTAGTTGAATTTATTCTTTTTAGAAGAAAGCCTCACCGGCACAGCTTTTTCTTCGGTTTTTCATTAAATGTACCGATAGATACAACGAAAATTGTATCACCAAGGGATGTTAATGTTTCCCTCCACTTGCCTCTACAAACTCAAAACGACCCTTCCAGGAAGGAAAGGACTCCGAAACTAGAATTAACATTTCCAGTGATACAAAAGGTCTGACCGTACAAATCACTCCAGGTATTTAAATCTAAACCCCGTGTGTGTGTGGATGGGTAGCTCATTCAAGGGAATGAAGTCGAAAGCGACACCCATGCCGACCCATCATCAAAATTTCTGATAGTGTGCAAAGTTACACGAAGAGAGAAAAGTTCGGCAAATACAATTAACCAGCCAAGCAGAAGTAGAAAAGCCCTGCGCGAGGAGCGAAACCCGGCGACCGACCTAAATGGGATAGACCATTAGCTAGCGCTAGTCCAGTCGAACATGAAACCTGCTCGGGTGGGGAGCGGGAGCAAGCGAGCGATGTACGAAGAACATGATCTGCGTGAGCGGCGCCTGGTCCCAGAAGATCCTGAGCGCAATGGTGGAAGATTTCTGAGAAGCATCGTCCAATTGATGCGGTCACAAGAGACGTCTGCGCGTTCGGTCTAGGATCTATACATAACAATACCAGGAAAGGTAGCTCTCACCTCAGAGGAGAATCGAAACAGGAAGCCAGACACATTCCCTGAACTACTCAAACTGTTCCCCGGGATGCCAGAGTTGAGATCATGTACTCGAACTGACGAGTTTAAGTAAAACTGCGGCATAGGTGAGGTTGAAAAGATGTGCGTGAGATAGCCCACACTCCTCTGGAGCCTTTGCTTCCATTGTGCGTGTCCTCAGTGACTTGCCATACTGAATGTGAGAAGTATAAAACTGAGACGCAATATCTGTCCTGTCCTGAGAATCTACATTGGTGCATGTGCTTAATCTTACTTCATCATTGCTGACAGTTTATATCAGGGATGCACCTTGAAACGTTTTATTAGCTAAGCGTTTATCAAAAAATTTTCCACCGTTCCGTTGAAACCACTTTGAAATATTATCCGATAAAGAAATTATCAAGATAAATTGTATCTCGTTTTTATCCGAAACGACAAAGCTTTCTTAACGTTAAAAACGTACACAAAAAACGTGATACTTTATGTTTGGAATTGTGTGGCAATGCTATAGCCATGGTTGAAGCCAGTAAGGTCGGTAACACACGAGCGCACATACCACACACAAACTCCATATAAATTTGTTGTGTAATTCGTTGGTGGTAATGTCAAAAACACTCTGAGAAATGTTTCTTACTGTCAAAATTCATGACTTCAAAGTTGCAATCCAGCCTTGGCTATTGCTTTAACCTTTAATGACTCCCGCCATCAATCAGCTTTGCCAGCATAGTTTGAAATTTAAATAATGGAACATAAACGATTTGATTCCGTTTGATAGGGCAGAAAACGAAACGAAATCATTTCGTTAATTTGACGTTTTTTTAACGTAATAAACGAAACGAAATGGACTTTGTTTCGTTTATTAACGTGTAATTATCGTAACGAAATGAATTATCGGTCGTTGGTTAAGCATGCCGGGTGTATATAGAGAAGTAGCCAAATGATTATGCATCGCTAAACACACGTTGTAGAAACCAAATAACAAATGTTGTTCCACCCACAATATAGTTATGTCCATAATCCATTTGTATCAGCGCAGTGTTTCGTGTAGGAACTTAGCTAGCTGGACAAAATTATTTATGAGATTTTCCGTTTCTATATTGCAGTCATTTATTACAACTACGTCATTTTTTCAGCCATATGTTCTATTTTTTCACAAAATTTTTTACTTCATATGCATACAGTTGCATGATTCATGATACATTCACTCATGTGAATAAGTGACATAGATCAAAACAAATTTAAAGACTTAAGAATATTACTTTATTGTACTTAAATGAACATGGAATACAAATCTCAGTACTCTAAAAAATTCTAAAAATCGGAAAAAATATTAAAAAATTTTGTCCTTCAAGTTCGAACGAGGCTCAAGGCACAGATCAATAATTGTTAGTTCTAATGATAATTATTGTTATTTTTAAATTTTGGACTAAATTGAAAAATTGTATTTGTTTATTGATAGTAAATAGAAAATCTTTCAGACAAACTGCCATAGCTGCGCAGATAGGTCCATTTCGTAAGGGTGACTAAGCCTTCAGCAGCAGTAACGCTGTTAAGCATCAGACATGCGCACAAACCCATTATAGCTGAGCTACAGAACGGTGCGTGTTTGACACTGGCAAATCTGCTACTGCTATTCTTCTTACCACATACTAGATTCATTCAGTGTTGCACGCACCATCTGCGGTGTGCATAAGCACAACGTGTATTAATTGCATGGATTGTGTTATATGCAGTCTTATTGCACAATTACTTGTGTGACAGTTCTCAATAGTGCTCAGGTTTATTAACAATTATGTTTTTGTTGTTATCGGACTTAGCACCCGATCGAAAATGGATCTATCTGTCAGCTATGGCACACGTAGGTCCTGAAAAATTTCTACTTACTATTCCAAAAACAAAAGACAATTTTACAAATTTAGAGAAAAATTACAAAATAACAATAATTATCATGTAGATAAAAATATAGTTCTGACCTTGAGCCACGATGTGCGAAGCTTGATGATTTATCAAGTAGAGCCTGTATAAAAACAAAAACAATTAAATTTTTCACTATGAAAATCGTCGAATTTCTAGTATGTATTGTCTATAGATCGTGACAAATTCTTGATGGAAATTAGTTACAAATAAATATGCGCAAAGCGAAGAGATTGTAGAATTACCTCAGAAAAGGTGGTGTATAACTTATTTATGTGAGTGACTGTACATATGTACATACATATTTGTATTATTGAGTATATCCTGGCACTACAATTTTTACAGAGTTATTTATAGTACGAGTCAGGATGCAAAGTGACTTACAATAATAATAATAACAATGTAATAATAATTAATATAATTATGTGAAAATTACTATTACCAAAACTTAAAAGGTAAAGTATCATACAAAGTAGAAAAGACATAGATTTAAGATTGAATAAAACCTGAGGATCCAACAAAAAGTGTAGTAGGGTAGGTCACTCTTGTTATAATGAGGTAATGACTCGCTATCATCAGCTTCACACTGATGAGTCTACTTGTGGAACATAGTCATGAACATCTAGAGCACTTTTACTACTACTGTGAAAGCGTGAAACAACTGGGGTATT